>JARQTJ010000516.1:178834-231240 GCA_030142635.1 Trachelus troglodyta | reverse complement strand
TCTCTCTCTCTCTCTCTCTCTCTCTCTCTCTCTCTCTCTCTCTCTCTCTCTCTCTCTCTCTCTCTCTCTCTTTCCTCCTCTCCTTCCGCTCTACCAGCACCTCGCTGGCAGCGCTCTATCGTCTCTCCTCTTTCTTTTTGTCTCTATCTACTCCCCCCCCCCCCCCTCATGAACACCCCGCACCGTATTTCCGTTTCTCTACTCTCCTCTTCCCCTTTTTTAGTTTCTGTTCTTCTTTAACCATCTTCTTCATCTTTATTTTACTTTTTCTTTATTTTCTCGATCATTTCCTCCTGTTTTCTGCTCGCATTCTACAATTTCTCTCCATTTCTCCTTCCTCTCCTGCACGTAGCGTATCTTCTCCAGTACACAACGTTTAGGCTTCGTCGCAGACGCTAGACGTCGGCGTCGCTCGGCTCGCGGCGCTTCGTCAGTTCGCGAGCCAGTTCTCGATTAGAGTGAATTCTACTTTGGCTATTCTCGAGTGACAGTCGCGCTTCGGGTCATCGTCACGATAACCCTGGACGTCCGTCATCCAAACGAAAAGCTTTTTTGAATTTCGCTCCGAGATTCTTTCGGTCTTGCTTAATCCTCGATCTCGCGCGCTCCGGTGGCTTCGGTGGGCGCAGACCCGAACCACAAATCAGAATGGTCTTGTTTCGAAGGTTCTTTTGTCCCTGGCTGGATATTCTTATTGCTTGGAGGCAGGAAGTAGGAAGTTGCACCGTCTCTCTTTTTCTCTCTCTCTCTTCTCTCTCTCTCTCTCTCTCTCTCTCTCTCTCTTTCTCTCTCTCCGTGCTCTCTTTCAGCTGAATTCGGTCAGGAAGAGTATATTATATCGAAAATAACAGAGAGAGTGACAAGTTTGAACTGCGATATCTGAGCTCAGCTTCTAATCGATTCGTGGTTACCTGGCTACCTAGGTCAACCATACGAGCCGATTAATTTTGGAAATGCATGGAAATTTCCAAAACACTTTTCTTTAGAATCTCCGTCAGATTGACGGAGACCTTCTTGCTTACTCCTTGACTCGCGAGTCGATTCGACTCGAGTCATTGAGGTCCTACATCTTTTAGGAGATCCTGTTGACTAATCGAATCGCCAGTGGGAGACTTGGGGAAACGTTTATTTTGATTAAGGTATCTCGTCTCTCTACACACATCCACCGTCGAGTGTTTATAGAGAGAGAGAGAGAGAGAGAGGGGGGCGGGGGGGAAGGCTCCAGCCTCTTTGACGTAACACTTCTTCGATCTGCGTGATTTGTCGATTTGTTGGATTTATTTGATTTAGCATAGCGACTGGTATATGGGTTGACTCTCCTGACTCTACCTCGGCATCCCGGTGCTCATTCGCGGCGAAATAAAGCGAGGCAAATTAATCGCGCGGATGTGAGCTTCCGTCGAATCGGACGGTCTCCCTGCCCGATGCGAATTTAATTCGTCTCGTCGACTCGTGGCGATTCGATCGGGAATCGTTCAGGGCGAGCGACTTGCACGCAGCGTGGCCGTAGCCTTTGGCCTTAATCTACCGAATTAAATCCGTCGACCTCGACCCACTCCGACGATCTCGTTGCACTTTAGCCCTTGTTCATCTGGCTCACCTGGAAGTACTCGCCTCTGCAGCATCTCCAGCACCACTGCCCTCCCCCGGATCATTACGCTCCTTACGCTCTCTTTTACCCTTTCGTCCACGTCACACGGCAGATCTCCGCCTACAAGGCAGAAAAAAGAAATTGCAGGAGCGATTTTCTCCTTGGTACCTCAATGCTGATAATACGGATCAAGATCGAAGGCTTTTTCGGCTTTGATTCCCCCGCGAGCAATGCTACTAGCAGCTAGAGGAAATGATCCAGGCTCCTTGCTTCGCGCCTAAAGACGGTTCAATCTATATTCCCATCTCATTCAAGGTCAAAAGAATCTGACTGGAAGGAGATTCACCATTAACGAGGAGTTCTGAAAAAAAGTAATCTCTCACCGAAGGAGAATAAATCGGTAAGAAGAAGGGACCTATCGTCTCGGTACCAGAGTCGACTAGTCAGCTGTGTAGTGAGCCAGTCGAGCAGTCGAGCAGTCGTCTAGGCAGATAAGCAGCCAGGCAGCCATGCAGCACCCGCACGTGTGTCTACGCATAAAGATACGCGCGTCTAAATACATTCATAAAAACATCGATCTCAGGAGCCGATTCTACGCGACAAGGGTACCTACTCACGTACGAGACACGTACGCTCACACTTATCGCGGACGGCGTCTCTAGGAGCATCGCGACTCAAGTCGGCCGCGCATATCAGGCCGGTCGATTAAACTAAAATTAACTCGACCGCTTCGAGCGAGTTCCTTCGTTTGATAGCGCCTTCGCTCGGCCTACTCCGCAATTCCGCTCTGATCCATTCTCTTCCGTTTCGTTCCTGATAACTGCGCTCCTCTCTGCTCTGCCCCGTTTCGTTATGTTTAAACTTTTCATCTTCGCATCTTTTTATCACGACTCTGATCCTCCTCTGTACTAACTGCTTCCAATCGATCTATCCTTAGATTTCGGAAACCTCGACATTATTTATGGCAGTGACGTTGGCACGCAACTTCCACCGGGACTCTGTTCATTTTTATTTTCCTAAGTTTATTTCTTTTTTCTTTATCTCCTCGATTTAGAATTACTTCAGTTCGGAATATATATGTATAGCTAGCTTAAAGTATGATTAGGTAGCTCTAATCTTTTCAGTGCTAGAAGGTGTCTTTATCGCGCACGTGTCACTTCTTTTTCGACGGCATCTCGCCGTCGACACCACACTATGCGACACGACGCTCACCAAAGTTTTCAATGCGTAACTCAGATGGTTCCACTTGTCGACTTATTTTATCTTTACTCCTGTTGCGCGCATATAAGCGTACAGGGCTATTCCCTATTCACTCGAGAATCCACAGCCAATCGCTTCATCTTTTTACTAAAGCCTTACGATTGTCAATATCATTGAGTGAAAATCGAATTTATTCTTTGCTCTTGTTTCCCCTCTCTTCAATATGACAGATATTTATATAAACAAGAAAATCATATACAGTATTGATTGTGATTTCCCGAATTGGTTGCCCAGAAAGTGCCATGGCTGCCAGTTTGAACATCCATAATTTTATAAGTCTATTTAAGTAGCATTTATACCGAATAGACCTATATATATCCTCATACTGACACAAGGCAGGGCGAACGTTTGGCACGTTTCACTTGCTACTATCTACTTTGTCCCGCCTACAGTGTCTCATCTCAACCGATCTCTACTCTCTGCCTCTTTGCGTTCTCCTCGTTCTCCTTTCTTTGCTCAGAGCCGTATTTGCCAAGTTGGCTATATTGCCTGCCTGCCTGCCCGTCCCGATTCACTTGGTACCGACGCGCGGAAGACATTCGAGGATCGGCCGATTCTTCGATTTACAAGTATTTACAAGTCGGAAATTCCGCGTTCGACGCGACGCGAAAGTTGAAAAGTACTCGAAGATCCAAATGACTTTTCGGTGCTCTTGTTGCTGCCACGTGAAAAAGAGACGTTCTTTCATCTCGCTTGCTGCTCTCTCCTCTTCCTCGCTCGAAATAATACATTGTCTTAGCCGCCGGTCCTCGGGGAGCGACTCATTTTCGAGGATTCCGTCGGATTCCGTTAAACGGTCCGAAGAGGTACCGTTATTAGCCTTGGTCGATTCGATCGGATGGTACCTCGGTAACGCGCACGCTTCTCTCCCACTTGGTTATTCCCTCTAGCGGTAACTCCCTGTAATATCTTCTTTATTCTCTATCCATTCCTCGCTCAAGATGTCCCTTGGATGGGACAATCTCTGGGAGGCTATCGATTCGCTCGGTAGTCCTAGTTGCCAGTTCTTATTGTTTCACCAGCATCCAGGATCCAAGTATGCTGAAGTTCGATAAAAGTTTTCTCTCTTTCATTGGTTCACGTTCAGGAGGATTGACACTCGTCACGGACGTGTTGCAAGACTGTTGCGTGGTTGTCAATGGGATGCGTTGATTCCAGGCTCTGATCCCACCCTAAGATCCCAAGATTGGGAAATATTTAAAGCTGCAGCTGCACCGCGGTACTTGTTCTCTTGCATCCTTTATGTCCAGTACTCGATCCTGTGGAGATTTTATTTCGCTAGAGAAGGAAACGAGGAACAAATGGAATTTTGGAAATCCATTATAGGTCTGCGGTGCTCATGAAAATAGTAATATCAATTGCTGGTACAGCACACCTTTATAATTGTAATGGAAAGGTTAAGGCAGTCGCATCATCAGGTATTTCATACACTCTCTTACGGAGGGGTCTCACGGGCAGCAGGGGTAGTCGTTTTAAAAATGAGGAGAAGGGATGGGCTTTATGTCTACATGTCATGTATTTAACGAAGTTTATATTTTGTATAAATGAATCTTACGTATATCATGAATCTGTATGCATATGGAGGAGTAGGTAGTCTGTAAAGTAGAGAATTCTCTGCTTATAGGCCGCGTGGTGTATCTACGTAGTATAAATTTGATAAATACAGACGGTACGTGGTAGCTGTTTTTCCTCGCGAAGAAATTCTTTATCTTCCCTCTCTCCGTTCGCCGTTCTGGTTTCTGCGATCGATTAGCAAATGTTTGAAAATAGCTACGGCACTCTTATCGATTCCCAAGTTTGAAGATTATAATTAATAGTAATATATGTAGGTACCAAGTGCGTCGGTGGATTTTACTCTTGAGGATTCATAGAAAATGAGAATCACTTGGAAGTCAATGAAATGTGCAGAGGACGTAGCTGGCCACGGGGATCGCGATCGGGGGGGGTTCAAGGATGATGCAGGCAGGGCTAAGCCGATAGAAAAGACACACGCGCGTCTCTCGATTGTCTGGGATGGCGTCTCGATCGAAATTAACACGGCAGATTTACGGCACCCGTCATTTTGACGGATTTCAAATTTCATGTTAAACCCTTAAATTCCACACTGGGGTGAATTGTAAACTCGCATCGGCTATTGTGGAATTTAAAGGTGCGTGACAGAGGTGTGCAATTCGAAAATTAAAGTTACAGAATATATAAGTATTATTTTTTAGCATTTTTTGTTGACGCCGATAATCAACAACCGTAAATCTAGTGTTAAGCCGCGATGCGTTTCGCTAAGTGCGGCCGGGATGCAATGTCGGAGCTGCATTGATTCGCACCGACACACAGCGACTACAGAGAGCTACAGGGAGTGCAGCAGGGATGCTCTGACAGGGGCCACGGGTAGCCAAGACCTCTTCGTCGTGGAACACGTATTTGCCCGACGAGTCGAATGTCTCCTCGGGAGGAAGAACGGAGTCTCTAAAGTACAAAGCCTCCGAAGAGATTTCGCAGGGTGCTCTTTAAGGGACATACAGTATAGAATTGCAAGAACGAGATAAGCACTTTGTTTCCGTAAATACTGCGTTTATGCAGAAATTCTTATATTCCATGGAAAATCCTTTAGTACGCCTGCCTGGGAATACGCTCCTTGGGATGCTCTTGTATTCTTACACTTGAGAAACGCAGAGAATAATGGAGGATCCAAGGGAGCCATGGAGTCGGAAGGTTAGAAGGCTAAAGTACAGGGGATTCTTGAGACAAAGCAGAATCCGTTAGTCCATTTTTAGAGCCACTGTCAAATCAGGAATGATCGTGACGTCGATGACGGTGAAAAAAGAATGACGGCGTTGACGTCAGGAGGGCTAAGGAAGAAATTGAAAAACTTGTGTCGTTCGTGCGAGAAGACGGAGGCAGACGCAGACGCAGACGCAGGCGCAGACGCTGTGCTTACAAAGCGCGCGTGTTGGTGAACGACGAACCCGAGTCCGGGGATCCGAGATTGGGCAATGGTTCTATACGATGAAACGGTGGAACGATGGAACGATGGAGCGATGGAATCGTGGAATAGAGGAACGGGGCTACGGAAGAGAGGGCCTTGCGCGCGGTGCGACGTCGCGTTCGTGCGAGGAACAACTGCGCCACGTACGGCCGGAAAGAGCCGAGGAGATATCAGGGCCGTACGGGTCGCAGGAGTTTTTGGCGTCCTTTTAGATATCTTGAAAATTGGCCTGATTCATACGTTAGAGAATTTGTTACGAGTGACAAAAATAATGGTGGAAATTTTTCTGGGAATTTTCTTTTTTTTCTTTCTAATAAAATTGCGCCGTATATTAACTCAGGGTAATCCTGTCGGCCTTGCCAAATTAATTACTTAACTTTACGATGAGTTTCAGGGCAGAGATCATAAATACTGTTGCTGGTGTTTCTTGTGCGTCTAGCACTGTCTCTACCACCTGGAAACTCCTTTCCCTCTGGTTTGCAGTGGTTTACAGCTCCACCTCCTCTTTTCGTTTTCTGCAAGGTGGGAGCGTGCATGAGATTCTTTATGTGGATTTCCAGAGGAGATATGCGAGAGTCTGGCGGAAAATTACCTTCCTAAAGCAGCGACAATCGACTCGTAACGTTTCGAATGCCTGTTTTAAAATGGCTCAGAGGATGGAATCGTCGTGATCACATCAGCTACCGGCTAGAAAGTTCAGGAGCAACACTGGAAAGCTATGAAAAATTCTGAGGTCGCGGGGTTGAAATTTCTAATCAGGCACATTCAGGGATTCCTATTTGGAATATTCGTTGTTGCTACGAGAGACACTGTCAGCCGCTGTCGTTATTCGGATATATTTATTTTAATTTAAAAAAAACTGAATGTATATAGCGTTTTAGCTTTGGAAACATCAACTTTTGTTAAGACTCAGAAATCCAAAATGGTAAAATATTCGTAGTATTTTAGTAATTTATTTTGTCCGTGTACCGCTAGAAATCTGATGTTGCAGTAAGGTAGAATTACTAGTGATCGTAAATAGAAGTGATAAGTTAAGAAAAACTACCGAATAAGAAGTGTAGAAGCTGTAACGAGAATCGGTTGAACATCATCTGAACATTAAACGAAGGACGGTCGCTTAGGGGGGCGTTGCGCGCCTTATACGAAGTACGGCACTGCTTGGCAAAGGCTACGAACGTCGCCGAGGATTCCCGGAAACGGCCGAGCGGGTCTACGGCTGAGCCCGAATAGCTCGAGCGCGAGCTATGGCTATTGACCGAACCTGGCAGACCGGCCGGTCAGCTGTGAGCTGAACCGAGTGACTCTGCCGCACAACTTGCCAGCACTAAGAATCTTGGACTCGTCGAAGAAAAGGCGAAAAACTCGTAAAGTCCGGCCAGATCTGGATAAACATTGTGTTCGTGGAGACGTTCGCGAGAATCGTCGACGTCGTGTCGTCGTCTTTCGGAAGCCTCTTGGAATCCTTGACGAAATCCCCAAAAGAGAGAAGAGAACGAGCGAGCGAGTGATTATCGAGTGAGTGAGCGAGTGAGCCAATGAACTGGCACGAGAGACAAAGAGACAGGCTGCCAGTGAGCAAGAAAGAGCGAGTAAAAGCGAGTTAAGCCAGAAGAGAAGCGAAGGAGCGGTTACCGGGTGTCATTGTGTCGCCGCTTCCCAAATATCCAGTGCTTCGAATCGCCGGCCCGATCTTCGACTTAGGCCAACGTTCCTAACGAAAACTGAATCCCCGTTACCTCTACCACCGTTCTACGGCTCGAGTACTCGAGTACTCGAGTACTTGGCGAGTGGGCCAGTTGCACGAAGCACAGCACTAATCGACGGCTGAGCCCTTCGGGGATCGTTCCACTGGCTTCCCGGATTCTCCTCGTCGTGAGAGGAGCCGCTCTCGTTAGCTCGCGGCGCGCGACACCGTGAACGAACGGAGATACGAAAAATCGGGGAAAAACAGCGCGGTAGCAACGGGGAAACCGCAAACGCGACAGTGAAAGCCAAGGCGGTTCGGTACGAAGGCAGTGAGCCAGTCAGCCAGTCAGCCAGGCAGCAACTTGGGTAAACGTAGAAACTGCCGTTCAGAAATGTCGCTCTCGTGTCCTCTCGCGAGATATCGATAGACCAAGAAGAGGAGAACGAAAGACCTGAGTCGACTTACCGACTAGAGACAGCCGGCCAACCAGTCAGCCAACCAATTAGCCGGGAAACAGAAGCGTGTACAGAGTGCTGTACAGCTGTGGTGTGCTGCTCGTGTGCCGTCCGGCGAAAAGCGCAAGCTACCAGTGGACTTTTTAATCGCAAAGTGTAAGTGCATGTGCCTGAGAGGCCGAGAAGAAGGAGCATTAGGAGGAGTTGCTCGAACTAGGTGGAGAGAAGGTGGAGAAGGTGGAGAAGGTGCTGAAGGTGCTGAAGGAGGAAAAGAAGGATGAGCTGTTGGTGGAGGAAGAACACGCGAACGCACGTTCTAATTATAATGTGAAGAAATCAGCCTGTTCGATTGTCCGTCTACGCGGAACTCTCCTCAAGTCTGTTCGCCGCGTTTTTTCGTGGCCTTCCTCGAAACTCGCCCTGGCGATCGATCGATCGATCGATCGGCCGGCCGATTACGATTTTTGATCGAGTCGTCCGTGATCTTCCCATAGAATTCCGAGCACTTGGATTTTTATATTCTTCATTCTCAATGTATTTTCTATACTGATCGAAGAGCAGCACTTGGTTTTTCCTTCGCAAGGACAAGAGACTCTAGAAGTGTGTGCGTGTGTGCGCGCGCGTGTATGTGTGTGTGCGGAGGTTCACCGAAGAAGATCAACTTCTTCGTTTTCTACGAAGACGGCCCGAGAGTTCTTTGAGTTTTATAGAAAATTTATTTCGCCGGCATATGTGCACGCTGCTCTCACTCTCTCTCTCTCTCTTTTTCTCTTTCTATGAATTGATCACAATGTAACGCAGATGGAACGAGTGAGTTTCGTCCTTTTTATTAAGAAATGTGCGCCGAGCAGCAAGAGTGGCAGAAGCACCAGGAGTAGCTGAATACGAAGGCGGGATCGGGAAAGCGACTGGACGTTGGGAGTCAGAGAGCAAAAGCGACGTGGGGTGGAGACTGAGAGAGAAATTGAAGAAGGAGAGTGTGAGAGTGTGAGAGAATAAGAGAATGAGAGGGAGGGCAGGCGCGTGTTTCCGGTCGATCGTGGAGTCGAAGGAACGTTACTAGGACGACCTTGAGAAACTCCGGGAGATCTAGGAGGCTCATCGAAGTCTTCTTGAGCATCCTGAGTTAATTTAGCCTGGACGCAGAGGGAAAAAGGAACGGAACAAGAAGCAAAGAAAGAAGAAGAAGATGTTAAAGAAGAGAGGTGTTGCTAATTGTAGAAGAAGAAAAATGGACATATAAAAAGGAAAGACGTTGAAGAAGATAAATTTTGGCTCTTCGTGAAGAGTTTTCGTGTGATTTCGTGAGACGCGTAACTCTCTCGCGGAATTCCGAAAAGCTCGAATTATTTCGGGCGAAACCTGTTGTGATACGAGGACGAGGTGGAAGGTGCAGGAGGAGGTGTGCTGAATAAAGAGAAGGAGAAGAAGGAGGACAGAAAGGAGTTTTGCGGTGTGTCGTGCGGTGAAGGTTTGCGATGATATTCACGGCGGTGGTGGTGCCGATGCCGGTGCTAGCAGCTTCGTCTTCTCGCTGCTAACAGCAAAAGGCGGTAGAACAGCTGCTGGTTGTACCGGTGGTTCTGGTGTTGGTTGCGTTACTAAATCTGGCAATGCTCCTAGTGTATGGCGAGGACACGCGTCGAACTGTGCTTTCCGTCCTGAGACTCTGTCAAAGATCCACACGAATTGGCACGCTAACTCAAAACCGTTTCCGTTTTACTCTGTCTGGAGAATGAAATTTATGGAAAGCGAATTTACACGAGGACCGTCGTAGGTGGTGGAGAAGGAGGATCAAGTTGATCAAGCTGAAGAGTCTCGTAGTCGTGATAGTCTTAACCGCCAATGTCATCGAAGCTCTCTAAATTTTGCCGATCGCCACGCTCGCAAGCTCATCCGGGGACATATGGAAGACATCCTTAGAAGATGCAGCTAGTTTTTTTTGGGCGCAGCTTATTCGAACTGTGATCACTAGAGTTTAACGTTCAAACGGGGAGGAGGAGGAAGAGGAGGATAGTCGGATGATAGTGGGAAGGCTTAATAAGAGTAATAAAAAGGGTGAGTGAGTGAGAGGGAGGAGCCGTAATTTTGATAATCTGTTTGCGATAAAGTTATTATTAGACGGAAGAGGAAGATAGTGTCGCTGAGGAAGAGGGCCTTAGGTGGTCTCACTGATTTAGGAAGATGTGCAGAGCAACGGGGCGTCGGTGGATTACCGTGAAAAAAGATCAGGAAGTCTAAGAGGGGAAGCTTCGGTTAAGTCGTGAGAGAGGCGAAAGTTCCAGCAGGTAGACTGAAGAAGACCGAATGTACGAAATGGAGGAGAGCAAAGGAAAGTGGAGGAGCGGCAGTCGTTGCAGAAACAGTCTGAGAGTGGACCAAGAGTCGTTAGCCGACAGTCCGTGGACGGAACGGCGTAAAACTTAATTAAGCGTTTAATGAGCCTGAGGAAAGTGAGAGGCGAACGAGGAGGAAGCGGAAGAAGAGGTAAAGAAGGAAGAAGACGTAGTGATGAAGCGCGTGGTAAACGCGTCAGCTGCCCAGGTGCAGTCAGTGGCCCAGAAGATACAGCAGAATCTCCATAATCCGATAAGTCCCGAGGAGGAGTCCTCGGCTTTGCCGTTTGGCCCCATCAACGGCAAGTCCTCCTCGGCGAGCCTGAAGCAGCACCAGAGCGCCACGACGAAGAATGACTCGAAAATCTCGCCAGCTATGTCTCGACTGTTAGCCGTAGACTCGGACAACTACATGCTGCGAAAGGGTATAGGAAGCTCGGGCAACGGGACCGCGCTGGACCGCACTCCTAGCGCTGCTAGTACTACAAACATAAGTAACATTACCGATATTACGTCTGCCATTGCTACTACCGTTGCAACGACTTCGACGATCGGTGGATCCGCCGCGACAATCACGCCGGTCATTGCGAGCAACGTCATTCAGCATCAGCAGCAACAGGACGCGAGGCAGCGAAGCTTCGGTATATCGAATGGCTCCAAGAGTTCACTCTCGATAGCATCTTCGCGAGTCCTCACCGTCCAGGAATCGACGCTGACGGATGGGATTTTTAGTGATTCATCGAAGCATCAAGAGTTGCAGCTAGCGGCCTTAGGATGCGAGCCCAGAGGAGACTCTGCTGCCGTAGCCTCCTCCGGCAGAGGGAGTGCCACCAAGAGCGATCCCTTGTCCCATGCCAATCACTCGAATCATTCGAATCACTCGAATCACCCAACCCAATCGGGTTGGCCAAAGAGTGCAGGACAATCGGCTGCCGCTGCTGCTGCTGCTGCTGCTGCTGGTGGTGGTGTTGGTGCTGTCAGTGCTGTCAGTGTTAGTGGTGGAGTGACCCAAGGACGATATTTTTCCGGTCAACAGCAGTCACAGTATCAATTTTCCAGTAACCCGAGCACCCCAGGGACAAACCCGCCGTCCCCAAACCCAGTCGACGTCGTCGGCATCGCGGGTCTCGTAGGCAGCGGCCTTTTGACTGCGTTAACGAATACCGGAAAGCAGGTGCCTTCCTCGAAGCAGGTCCTGGACGCGATCCTCCGGCGCATCCTCAGTGGGCAGAACATAGCGGCTGATTCGCAAGCCTGGCAGTTGGCCGGTTTCCAGCTGCAGGTGCCGATTCGTACTGAGTGGGAACGCGAGTCGTCAGGAGCTCTTCCTAATGGATGCGCCGAAGGCACCGCTTACGGGGAAACGCGTAATGTCATCGGCTGCGACGAAGACGCCATAGTTACGTGTGCCAGGCCCCTGTCTTTCCATCATTTCATGTGCTGGTGCGGCAGTTCTCAAGTGCAGTCCAAAAATCCGGATTCTAACCTCAAATCGTCGGACGAGAACTCTGTCGATTCTAACCTTACGATGAAGGTTGATCCGTCTAGAGCTCGTAACAATGGCATTAGCAACAATCACAGTAGTAACAAAATAAACATCAACAACAATAATAATAATTGTAGTGAAAACAATAACAAAAATAACGGGGCACAAATTAGTAACGGCAAGCCGATAATCGATAGGGTAGCTAATCATGTTAATTCATATGGGAGTTTATGTTGCTGTATGTGCGGATCTCTCTGTCCCTCAGAGTGCCACGCGTGCTTCCACGTCGTCTGCTCGGAGTATAACGGGCAGCATCCATGCCAATGGAGCACCAAGGGTCATGCTCTGCCGGGACAAGTCTTCGACAAAGACAAGGTGAGTACCTGAAATTCAGCTTCAGTCGCGTTTCCTATTCAACGAGTTATTATACGTCTATCAATTTCTTTCTTCGTTCTATCCTTTCTCTCTTTTCTGCTTTTCTGCTTTTCTGCCTTTCTATCTCTTCTATCTTGCCGATTTCATGGCTCCCATATATCCGCGCTCTAACAGGTAATACTTATTACTTCTTAACTTCCCACCTTCCCATTTTGAACGACGATGCCTCGATTGTGTTGCGATAATTAGAAAGGTAGTCCAGCTGCCCTCGGGGCCCTCTCCATGCTAGAATCATATCGCACTGGTCTTTAGTTCTCATGGGCCACTTTGCCCAAAATTTCAAAGAAGGAAGCGAGCACGATCAGCTGGGAGAAAACTGCTAAAAGAAGACGTTTCTGCTTTGCTCTTTCATTCTTATCTATATTTTTTTTATGTGTCTATATATATTTTTCTTCTATTCATCAGAGTAGTCTCCAGAACGAGCTCGAGTCTCGAGCTGACCCAGGCGCCATTCCTAGCCTTACGTCATTCTTTTTCAAAGTTTCCTCATCTTCCCGAGTTTCTCTTCCACCGCCTTCCTCACCTCCCTTGTCTTTATACTCTTCCTCACTTCCGTCCTCGAGTCTCCGGCAAAGGGACATTTCCTTCCTATAAAGATAACAGTGTTCTCTGTGCACGGTTGATTCTCGAGCGGGGATAGAAAAATGAAGCCTCTATTTCCTGAGTCGATCTCGTTCCCTGGCGCCACGTTCAAACCAAAGACGCAATCAAAGCCAAAGTTGGTTGAATATTTCTTATCGATTCGTACCGGAGACGCAGTCTCGTAACCAAGGAATACATAAGTCGGAACTGTGCTAGTATTCTTCTGTATAGTAAGTCCATAAACGAAGCCACTGCCATAAGTGGTTAGTAGTCAGTGACTGCTAACAGAGGAATGATCCCACGAGTAGCAGCGGTATATCCAACAGGAGTGCCAATGATGGCTCCTAGTCGTCTGTAAACCCGGCGTAGGCGCAATAGGCAAACGAGTCCACGTGCCTCTTCCTCTCGTACAACCATATCAGCAAATAGTTAAGTATCTCGCAGTCCATTTCTGAGAACCGTTGCGATTATTAGAGCCACGCTCCTATGTACAGCACTGTGCTCAGCAGATAAGTGTATCTTTGACCAGGAGAAGCAGAATAAGAGAAACGAAACAAAAGGTGTGGCAACGAATAAAACGCAACGGGTTCCCCATCATCCGATTTCACGCAGCAACAGCTGCCCTTTAAACTTCGAGGAAAACGTAGATCACGCGTGGCTTGACCAATCAAAAGAGATCCTTTGGGCTATCAATAAATATTCCAGCTGTCCGATTGCCCCGTGATTACCAGCGATGGATCGACATTCCGTAACTAGGAACTACTATAGGAACTAGGAAGAAACTCCTACGTCGATTAAGGCTTCTTTCGAAATCTAGAGAAGTATCGAATTCCCATCTATTCTCGATCAAGCATAATGCCGATGTCTATACCGATGCCCATATCGACGCCTATTCGGCCACGACGGTGATGATCACGGCCATCCAGGAAATCGCAATCGCACCACGATTCGAGGATCCTTCGTAGCTACTCGAACGATCCTTACATATAAATCGGTTATCATCGGCAGTTTAAGAGTCATTGTGTGTAGGTAACGTGCCAGGAGGAGGGACCCCGGCGTACCGTCCGAGCCTAGGAGACGCAGCAGCACGCGTTCTGCATCTAGCTTTACTCTTTTACACATTCTTCAGGTATAAACATGGGCTTCTGAGCTCCCTTCATCACCCCCCCCCCTCTCTAAGCCTTTGAGGTTTTTTTGTTTTATCACGTTGACTAGAGCGATAAACTTCGTAGATAATTTCTCGTTCATTCTTCGTGTTTCGTGTCCGGTCAGCTGTCTGTATAGTCGACCGCATGCGCGTATTTTCATTAATGCTTTTCAAGGAAGTTGCTATCTCTACTGTGTATATCCGTAACGATATGTGATCATCGGACAGACTGATAGGCAAATTACAGATACGTATAGCATATGGCGAGGACAGAACGGAGAGGAAAATGGAAAATAAAAAAAGAGAACTTGGAGGTGCCAAATTTTCGTATTTTTACTCAAGAGTTTGGAGCAGCTTGAGACCAATGTATTTTCTATGTTACGATGTGACAGCATTGAATATCAGGCAGGGGTTAGGTTAGGTCTACTCTCCTTTTCTTGATCCCCTCAATCTTTATCTTTTTTTTTTCTTCACCCTCTTGCTCTTCCGTTATCAAATATTCCATCCTGTAAGAACTGACATCCAATCGATCAGCTTTCTGCCGTTCCTATGTATACATTTAAAATACCTCATGCAGGTCTTCACAGTATATTCGTACATTCGCAAGCAGAAGCGCGTTCTGGAATTTGTATTCGATTCTAAAATAGAGCTAATCGCCAAAAATAACCTGAGCACACTGCATACCTTATCTCCCTGGCACTTTCCTGGTTTTGCTCTTCTTGCTGCTTTTCGGATATTGACCGACGAGACTCTCTCCTGCTTGGAAGTATCTTTCTCCCCTCCTTCCTCCCTGCTCTCTTTTCACCTCTCTTTTCTATCTTTTTTTTTTTTATATTCAGCAATTTTTTCTCGAATCTTTTTTCTCGTCTCATATCTCTTTCCTTCATTTTATCTTGGAACATATGTTAAAAGCGTCACATATCTTGCTCGGGACTACGTGTGCGGTTTGAAGCACTCCCAATCGATGCTTTAAAAAAAATGGCAAAGTTGCCTGGCATGGAGAATTTGTCGCCGACGTGCGAAAGCAATCCAACAAAAAATCCAACCTCTCGCTCTCCTGTTCTTCCTGACGATATCGGACTTTGTGCGACCAATTAAAAAAGTTGGATAATCGTTAACACCCTCGCTCGTGTCTCCCGGTTCTCCATTTTCTATAGCGTACAAGTCCTAAGGATTCACCTCGCGCTATTCTACAGCTGCAAGAATAGGCGCAGCCACCAAGCTCGAGCTTCTCCTCTGAATATTCCAAATATTCGTGATACACTCCAGCGAATCACGTCTCCGTACTACCCCCCCCCCCCCCCTCGAGTAGACCTTCCTACAGCCCTTTCAACCCTTTCTCCTTTTTTCCTTTTTTCCTTTTTCCTTCTCTCCACACCTCTTCTAACCCTTTCCTATAGCCAGCACGAGTACCCTTTACCCTTTACATCTCTGTGTCTATAGCCTATGTGCCTCATACACGTGTCGCTCCCCTATGTACGCGTCTTCAGCCTTGAGTTTTGTGTTTTCGAATCCGCGTCCTCGTTCGCGTAGCCCCACACGTGGAGCTTGCGATATTAACGCAGCATTGTCTTCGTCTTTTTCCAGCCCGTGAGTGAATGGACATCTTTGAACGTCGTTGAATGGATGTCAGCCCTAAATCTTTACCGCTATGCGGACGTCTTCAAGTCCAAAAACATCAAGGGCAGCGATCTCGTGCATTTGGATCGGGAGAAGCTGATGGTAAGACGGATCGTTCTCTCTCTCTATATATATATATGTTTCTTTTTTTTCAGGAATTTTCATATGGAAATTTATTCAGAGAGATCTAAAGAAATTTTTGGTTTGCTGCGACATTATCGTATACGGCTTTTACTCCTTGTGCACTATTATAAAACATTTACTCGTTCTCATGGACAAATTTACGATTCGTACAAACGTTCGAAGATTCTCGTTATCCTCGAGTATTGACATGTCACGGATTCACAGTCACACTCGTATGTGACTGATATTTGACGTGACTCGAATCGTGTCTTTTAATATCGCGAGTTGCGGAATTCGCTTTTCTCGGATCACAATTTCAGAATAGTCAGGTACGTGCTGGTCAGTGGTCGTTGATAACGGAGAGGAGAGGTGATAACAATTAGTTTGAGACTTTTTAGATCATATTGAACGGCTTATTATTTTGATTTATTCGAGTTCATTTTAGCATCGTGAGACATTAATGAGTCACGTACAGTTTTGCATAAAATTTATCCCAGGAAGTACGTAGGTGCATCATTTTGCACTGAAATATATGATATTTTTTTCTCGGAGTGTATATTTTAGGGAATGTATGGAGAAGCGTGTGCAGCTTTGATAAGAATTTCATTCTTATCGATTGTTCCTAAAAAAAAAAATCATTGAATCGATAGATCGACTATAGAGCTGTTCTTATACAGTAAAACAGGAATTCGAGTAATAAGTGATCGGTGAAGGTTCGTTTGCGCATGCGTGTCCTATTTACGGCTGTTTCTTAAAGTTGCCGGGGAAAAGGGCCTTCGCGACAAAAATGCACGGCATCAAGGCTTTTTCGGCCGTAAATCTCGATTACCATACTAATCGACTCATAAATCGCGAGTGTGTCCTCAACGCGTGAAATATATTGATTTTTTTCTCCACAGTTCCTCTCACTTTCCTCCTTCCCTTTGTTCGTCTACCGGGCTCTGCTCCTCTCTCTCTCTCTCTCTTTCCCTTTCTCTTTTTTTCTTTCCTTATCTCTGTACCTTCGATTCTTGTGTGTTTACGCACACGTTTGCGCTATCTTTACTTTCTGGCTCGTTTCCATTCGATGGCTGATCCAGCGATCTAGCGACTTCCGGGTCGATCGCCGCTGCTCCTCGAGCGCAGCGCGCAAGATCCAAGTGTGGTGTGCGACACGGAATTGGGCGTTTTGGGAATTGGATATTCGAAAGGGGTTCAATGCTCTAATGCAGAACGTGCGTGTCTTGGACTTATTGCAGAACATGGGAATAAAGGATGAGTTCCATCAGAAGAATATTTTGGTGTGCATCGAGGAGCTCTGCCAGCCGTCGTCGCCGTCCTCGCCGCCGTCGCCGGCGTCGCTCTCGGGCTTATCTCTGGCTGCCGTCAATGACAGCGTCGCCACTAGTATCAGCTCGACTTCCGTGACGCCGACGTCGACGTCGTCCTCATCGACTCCAGCCACGAGCAACGCGCACAATCTGGTGCCTCACAGCTTCAGCGTCTTGGAGAAGTGTGACAAGTGCCATAAATATCTGAGGGGTCTCCTGCATCAAGGCTTCCTCTGTCAAGGTAAGTATCGGCTGAGGGAAGTACTGCTCGACGCCTCGAGCGTCCCGACGTTACGCAAACTTTCCTGGCTCCAACCATGTCATCCGTGTGCCGTATCGCACACCTGGAACTCTCGATGGGTGGAAGGAGCGACAAGGACGGTATCGTCAAAGCGTCGGGACGACGGGGCGTCGGGACGCCGAGGCATCGTGGCGCGCGTTCGACCGAACCTCGACACTGGAAATAAAATAACACGTGCCTCATGGCTCTTCCGGTCTAAGAGCATCGAAGTCTGTAAGACCATTTCGAGGCTGTCCGACGACGAACGAGAGAAGGAGAAAGAGAGAGAGAGAGAGAGAGAGAGAGAGAGAGAAGTTGTGTGTGTGTATAAAGAGGCTAAGGCGACAGATCGAACGGCGAACACGAGACGCGAAAGACACTGATCCTCCTCGTCGTCGCTTCTCTGGCGTAAACTCGGAAGAAACCGTGCAGGCCTCCGATTGGGGCGGTTGCACCGGCTCGATGGGACGAGAAGCGACGCGAGAAGCCAAAGGGGCAAAGTCAAAGGCGCCAGGCGAGTAGCCGTCCTCGCGTATTTCTCAAGATGTCGCGGCCATTGGCTATCGCGTCGGCTTCCATCATGATTTTCCCGTTTCAAAAGCTCTCGACGGCGCTCGCATATATCTCGGCGACGTCGGCGGCGTCTCTCCTTGATACGCGTAGAGTAGTAGCGTGCGAGCCAGAGGCGTTCGCGTACATTCGACGGTTCTAGCGGCGCGAATGCCTCTCGACGAAATTAGTAGCTCGAAGGTCGCGACCAATCGCGCGAGTCCTTTATCCTCTCCGCTGCTCTATTCGTTTACCTTATCTCCTCCTCCTTTGCCTTCTCTTCTCACCTCTTCTCTCTCTCTCAGTCTCTGTCGATACGTCGAGACAGGATCGCCAGCGATGCCGCACGATTACTCACAATCAGTGACGTTTGCGTAACTTTGTTTCTCGCGTAGGTTGCGGCCTGGTCGCCCACAGGACGTGTTCAGCGACGGGTTTGCCCGAGTGCCAGCCCCCCGAGCCTGAGGTCGTCCTGGTCAACCGATTCACTTCAGGTAAGTCACTCGCACGTCATCCTCCCCGACATCCCCGCATGAGTCAAGCACGTTCCAGCACCTGCCAATCGGATATACGGAGACAGACGATAGTGACTTTATAGAAAAAATCTATTAATTTTCTGCACTTTACTTTTTACGGTGCATCACCTCTTGTTCTCTTGTTCGCGCGCTTTTCCCAATGGCTCCTAAATCAAAGTTCTCTCCTGACCTCAATCAAGATGCCGAATCGGCATCCCGCCGATCCGTATGAAAATCTCAAGACTAGAAACTGCTAACGAGACACGAGCACGAGATGCGCGAGCTGCTGTCAAGCGTCGTTCACATCCCCGCCAAGGTCGAGAAAACTCGGATGGATACTCGACGTGCTGCCCGCCATTATACTTTCGACGCAATGGATTTCATTAATGGCGCGGACGTTGTTCTCCTCGATGACGGAAGATAATATTTGCGTGCAGCAGACTGGCCGGGATGGCGCCAGTAACAAGTGCGACAACTGTTCTTTCTAGACTTTTTCTTTTCTCGGCACTCGGCGCAGCACGCGCGATATCAAGAACTTTTGACTCTGGGACGAGGAAAGAGTTCAAGGGACTCTTTTAATTTTATTTATTCTTTCGGCTCCACTGCTCGATAGCCGGAATGTAGTACACAGTAGTTTAGTAGTAGGATAGTAGAACGCGAGAGGACGAGGCGTGGGCGCCATGCCCATAAAAATTAAAATTTTAACTGCCATAAAAAGGTCTGTAAAAATGCAGGCATGTGTGTGTCCATACGTACACGTGAGAGCGTCGTGACGCCAGAGAGAATCGCCCCCCCCCCCTTCCGCCCTCGGCACCTTGATTCTTTTAATATGACTGGCACCAGTCAAGAAAAGGACGTCCCGTCGAGGTCGGCGTTGCTTCGAACGATTCCCCGTCCTCCTCACCTCTCGATCACCTCCCGCGTTTCCTCTTAACTCAGTCCGAGCTTAATCCGCTTTATCATTTACCGATTATTTTCAAAGAAATGATATTATTTTTTCTTTGCCCATTTCTTTGAGTTTACTGCGAGTCAGGCTTTACATTATCCACACCTTCCGGCGAATATATTTCTTTTGGTCCCGGAATTTGTGATTTTTTTCTCTCTTCTTCCTTTCCCCCTTTTTTCTAAATTCTTGTGATCGCAACCCTCGTAACGAATTCCCGTTATCTAATTTTTCGTACCTCTTCGCCTCTACCCTCTCCACCTACTATTTTGCGCAAACACACCTACCGATATTTTGTTTCGACTTGAATCCCTATGCACGATTGCACCATCACCACCATCACCACCATCACCACCATCGCCACCAATTGACTCAAGTCCATAGTGGATGGCGGAGCAAATAAGAGGAACTGCGCAAAATGAGAAAGCTCGGCCAACAATCCAATTGGCCTAGCATGACGTAATAAAGATTGACAAGATCCTGAACGCATGTATCCCGGCGTATGTCGCTTCATGTGGATCTCCGTATGTCTGGTTCTCCTTTCGCGAGATAAGAACGCGCGAGGACACATCGTTCTGTTGTGTTTACAGTTTTCGGCCTAGCTCTCTGCTCGCAATTCGACGCTTCGTTCCGATCTGCGCCGCTTCTCGTCGAACGGTGCACCCGTGCACTCGAGGAGAGGGCTTACGCCGATTCGAGCCTCAATCTCTACAAGGTTTACCACAACAGTCCATCGAACGAGCAGACGTTAGAGCTCCGACGAAGCCTTAACGAAGGTGAGAGGAGTTACTATACATACAGAAAGTTTAGGATCACTCTTATTATCGCAAGCAGAATCCTGGCTGATCGAATGACTTTTAATTTTCTGCCTGCTACTTTCTTTTTAGATGTCAACAGCGCTGAGCTGGCCCAGTACACACCGCAGTGCATCGCGAGCGTTCTCAAGAAGTTCCTGCGAGAGCTACCGGATCCCGTGATACCGGTCCAGTGGTACGACAGGTTCTTGGAAGCATCCAGTGAGTCTTCGCCATGTGTCCCTCTTATCATTTTTGAACGCCTCGACCGAGGCTCTCTCGCGATAAGATAGCTATCACGTTGCAGAAAGAAAGGAAGCCCTCTCCTTTTCTCGATGTAGATTCGATATAGATTCGATATAATTTAAACGAACGAACAGTCGCTGGAAGAAGGAGAGTCGCCTTGGATTCTGAGCGTCATCGTTTTATGCTTTTACTTATCTCCTTATCTTTTTATCTTCTTATCGGCATGACTTCTTGACACCTTCTCCCCCCCACGCTCTTCGCACGCAGATCCCCCCTCCCCCCTCTCTCTCTCTCTCTCACTCCTTGATCGGCTGCCTCGCTTTCTCGCTGACACTTTGTCTCGATCTTTGCTGCCTCAGGACTTCGGAACGACGAGCAATGCGCTGCTCATCTCAACCAACTGGTTAACGAGCTCCCGGGACATCATAGGAGCACCCTGCGTCATCTGATGTCACACTTTTGTCGGATATGTCAATTTCAGCACGCAAGAGGTTACAGAGAACCTCCAACTATTCTCATACAGGTTCTCTGTCATATATTTCTTAGGCCGCCATGGGAGCGTATCATGTTAGTATATTCCTTTCTTCTTTCTTTTGATCCAATTTTCCCTATTGGCTATGGCCTCACACGAATTGCGTTTATTGCAGACAAGTCGTTTATAACACGGAGGCGCACATTCGCATAATGGAATTACTTTTGCTACACGGCGATTGGAACGAGAGACTGCCGGAATTTGCGAGTGCTCCTCAACTTCCGCCTCGTAAAGTCTCTAGGCCTTTATTTCCGGTTCTCGAGCATTTTCCTACACTCGAGGAAGATATGGCTGCTAGTGAACGATCATCCGGCGCTGACAAAGAACAACCACACAGGTACTTTGAGATACTTCCGTAATCTCGTGACCTAGGCATCTCAGCATCTCTTAGAGATATCAATGATAATTTTATATTTTAACTCTTAGACCACGTACTTTGCAAGAGGCCGAGTGGTACTGGGGTGACATCACCAGGGATGAGGTCAATGAAAAAATGATCGAATCCCCCGATGGAACTTTCCTTGTGCGCAATGCCTCCTCCAAGGGTGGCGAATATACGCTGACGTTGCGCAAGGGTGGTACCAATAAATTGATTAAGATTTGTCACCGGAATGGAAAATATGGCTTCTCAGAGCCTTATAATTTTCATTCGGTGATTGAGCTGGTCGATCATTATAGGAATTGCTCGCTCGCCCAGTACAACTCTACCCTGGATATCAAGCTTCTTTATCCCGTATCGAGATTTCAGCAGGTAAGATCTTTCTTGTATTTATCTGCATATAACGCTATTGTGCAAGAGGTAAAAAAGAGAATTGATTAATTATTCCATGAGCGTAAAGGTCCTTGATGGAAACTGTTTGATCGATCCTTGTTGGAAACCGAAACCGTTTGATATCAGCATGGAGACTGGTTCTCTACGTGTTCGATGAAAATTACAATTCCCGGATCGAGGACGTCGGCTTTTACCCATAGGCGCCATTTTATAACGTCCTTTCGATCTCCTAAGTTATCGGCCCGAAGCTGACGGTTCGGTATCCTCGGTGTCCTCGTGGCAATTAATGATTTAGACATGGGTACTATTCGTTCTTCCAACGGTACCCTTCACTGCTTTGGACGTGTCGACAATACCGATATATCTCTACGCTATTGGTTCTTTGGCGTGCCTTTCTCATTCATAACAATAGCGCCATACCGCGTAAGCGTCTGCTTGCTAGCATATATATATATATTTATTCAAATGAGAGTATTATACGGATTGGATATGGATATCGATATCGGGAATTTGTCCAGGAAAAGAATTATTGATAATAATCAGGAACTCTGTATAATACGGGTCCCTTTCGCAGTATCCATGTACAACGTTTTTTAAATATATGGAAATAAAAAAATCATGTTTCTCTGTTAAAACAGGATGACGAGATCCCCAGTACGGCTAACCCAAGGGTCATCATCGAAAAATATATCGAGATCGACAAGGAGGTGATGGATACCTTGAGACAGTATCAGGATTGTTCTGAACTCTACGGTAAAACGGCTTACGAGGTGCAACTGAAGCTTCAAGCTCTAGAAGCCTTCAGCGAGGCTATCAAGATGTTCGAAGATCAAACAAAGCTTCAGGATAAATTTCACAAGGAGGGACAGCCCCATGAGATATCCGCGTGAGTACATCTTACTAGCATGCACGTGATTTTTCATTATTACGTATCTCTTTCATTTTTGACCAATACGTCAATCTAAACGGCGAGCTGCTCTCGTGTTGCAGGCTGACGGACAACTCGGTCCTTCTAAGGAGAAGGATGAAGTCTCTGGACGATAGCAAGGAACACCTGGAGAACACTCTGAAACAGCAAATTGCCTACAACAGAACACTCGAGCGAGAAATGCACAAGCTCAAGCCGGATATAATCCAGCTTCGTCGTCAGAGAGAGAGGCACGGCGTGTACGTAAACCTTTTTAGATTTGGCGAATCTGCAACCTAGAGCTTTATCTCGACTTGAAGAGATTTTCTTTTACGATTTTGCGTTCTTCCAGGTGGTTGAAGAAGCGCGGCGTGACGCGGCAAAAGATCAATCAGTACATGTTAAAGCACTCATCGACCAATGCCGCGCTGGATGAAATGGCGTACGGGGATCTGCAGGACTTCGATCTGGAGATTCACGCGGACGAAAAAACGTGGCTTTATCTAGAAGGATCACGTCCCGACGCTGACAGATTACTAGCTGGTCGCCCGGATGGCACTTTCCTCGTGCGTCGATCGAGCAGCGGCCAATACGCTCTTTCAATCATGTAATTGCTCCCGCTACTTCTATTCTTTGTAATTGGGTGCTTTTTGTAGTTTGAAAAAAAGTTTCACCGGAATCCTATGTCTTGTATTTCAGGTGCAACGGCACGGTAAATCATTGCATAATATATGCCACCGAGCGCGGTTACGGATTCGCTGAGCCATTCAACATCCACGAAACACTTAAGCACTTGGTGCTGCATTATGCTCAGAATTCCCTGGAGGAACATAACGAGAGCCTCAACACGACTCTGGCTTATCCTGCATTCGCACCACCCGCTGCTCTGGTGCAGTTGCAGGCGCAGCACATGCAGACGCAAACGCAAATGCTGCAGGCCCAAAATCAGAATCAAATCCCGCTGCCGATTCCTATGGCGCGGCCGTCATAAAATCAACACCTTGGACGTCACACGTAATCAATTCGTTTTGAAAATTTGGACTCGACAAATATAATAATTCTCGGCGCCGTTTTCTTCATCTCCTCCGTTCTACGATGGAATCAGCATAAGATCTCAGCGCGCGGGAAGCTCAAAAGTCTCTTTGACGCTTGAGACATTATCATTCTCAGAGGTAGATGAACCAAATATCCGTCATTTTCTACTCAGCATCATTGTCACCCTTGGCTACCTTGGCTACCTTGGCTACAAAGACGCAAATCCCGGTACGTTTACGTTGCGAGTCCAGATAGTGTATCCGTATCGACTAGCTACCGTTAAGTACAAATCTATAGAGCTCCAGGAGATCATTACTGAAAAGTATACTACTCTCTTATAGCTTGAGGAATCAAAATGTCGTTTTCGAGAAGCGGTTGTGCATACGTAGAATCGTGCGGTGACCACTTGTAGAATTGAAAGTAACGTCGACCGTTGGTACACTCAAGAAACAGTAACAAGAAAGTCAATGGATAAGAAAGAAGCAACTCAAAGAAGCACTATGACGAATCGCTGCGAGCCGTCTTCTCATTTTCAAATGCCAATGTGCTTCCTGGCAATTAAGGCTGCGCTGCGCACGGTTTGTGTTTCTCAGGTTATCTTGCCAGGTTACGATTAGCGGTCTCACCAGCGTCCTAACGCTTCCTGAACTAAATTCTGATGTATCGCACGATCAACGCTTACTCTCTCCCAGACCTTTCTTCTCTTTTCCTCATAGAGACGTTTCGCTTCAGGGTGAGTCTCGCGGCAAACAACGAATTTTCAATGGAGGATTGCTAGGAGCTTTTTTTATATGTAGAATTAAGCGCTGTACCAGCCAGGGTGAGTGATGCGGAACGCGAGGCGTAGCGAGTGCGTACTTTTCTTTTTTTTTTTTTAATATAGAATTATCTGTGATTTCAAGTTGACAGTAAACACAGGGCCTCCGAGCAGTGGTCCTTTCGTGTATATTTGCATCGCCGTTTTTTCCCCAATTTCTAAGTGCGGCCGCAAAAATCCCGAGTATCGAAAGAGGGGGTGCTGAGCCTTTCACGCTTTGACCAGAAGAAAGAAATATTATATTTTAGCGAGGGCGAAAGCGCCAGAGAGGGACTGAGAAAGGGAGAGCCGATTAAATTCTAAAACTCTTTATAATCAAAGGATCGATAATCGGTATAGTAATAGACACGTATATATAGTACATCCACCGAGAGAGAATTACAAGTGTGTAAAAGTGTATGCATCCACGTAAAACTCTTATACATATTCAGGGACACAGCACGATACTTCCCGTGTAATCGATCGTCTGAACGTTCAACGGCGATTGGACGTTGCTCGTGCTAATTAGTTGCGTCACAGATCAAGTGGGCGTAACGATTGTATGCAGACGCCATTACGAGCTGCCTCACCCCAGACAATCGACTTAAAATTTGAAAGGATTGGCACAACGGAAGATCGAACGGAGGCTCAAAGGATTGCCGCTTGATAGATCTCATTAAAATATTCGCGACTTACAATTAGTTGCGTCGTTAGGAGGATCGTCTCGGTTTTGTGTGTCGGGAAATCTTAGGTTTACAGAGCGGTCAGTAAATTTAAGAGTCTACCGGCACGCGTGGCATCGTACTGACGATTCTTCCGAGCGGCAAATTGCGCGACACCAAAAAACCACCAGGCGAGATCAGAGAGCCCCGCGCGCAAAATATATATAACAAAGGCGAGAGAGAGAGAGAGAGAGAGAGAGAAAAAGTGAGTATTACTCCCGAGGTGAAATGTCTCTCTTTTGTTAGAGGCGCCATTTTTTTTTTAATAAACGCAACGGGATGACGAAGGAAGTCGCGCAGTCGCGCGGCCGAAGAAAGAGAAGAAAAAGAAGAAGATGAAGAGAGCAGGAAGGGATCAGGGAAGGATATCGAGGAGCTGATGTAGGAATCAACGAAGAATATAGGAGATAACGAGAAATGAATGTAAGAGGAAGCAAAAGAAAAGAGATTGAAGGGGGGAGGAGAGGAAAAAGTGTCTAAAGATGAAAAAGAATGAAAGATAATTGTGAAGGCTCAAAATGTAAGGTTCGTTAAATCGTTTTAAACGTTAATCATCGTCACGCTTCGAATCACGTAGGATTAGGTAGCTTAGTTTTTATATCGAACAAGTGCCCTAGCGTGATAGTTTTATTTGTAATCGACTAATCGCGCGCAGGTTCCGAGCTTGAGGTCGAGGGTCGACAAGATTACGACTTGCGTCGCGCGAGGAAACCTGGAGTTTCCTCTGCGCGGTCCAACGAGGAATGATATTAGCGAGTCTCGCGTCATTGTCATTAGTTAGGTTTTTCAAATTACAAAAAAAAACAAAGTAAATGCATAATAAATTAAAAACGTGTGATACTGTAGAGGGACAATGGAGGAGAATTGGGGTTGGTCGAGCGTTTTGAGATTCACGAGGAAAATCTGCATTTTTACGTCGTCGATCCGAAAACACCGATAGTTTGTTAACTAAATGACGTAACGTGACATACAAATGCGTGTGATTGTTTGCGTGCGCAACTCCGCAGCCGGTTCCGTTTGATCGCGCCGTTGCGATTCCGCTCCTTATTCTTCCTCATTCTTTTTCTCTCTCTCTTTCCCTTATACATCTTCATTTTACATTTTCCCACCAATTTTCCACTTTACACTCAGTTTCTCAGTTTTCCTTCCTGCTCGAACCCTGGGTCATATGGATTTTTTCTTTGTTTTGGATTAAACGTCATTTTTTTGGCTTCTTCCGCGTATCCTTCAGTTAGCGTTCGAAATGATCTCAATCGAAGTTCAAAACTGGAGCACAGAGCTGAAGTGATATCGTTATCTAACCGCTTTAACAATTCACTGACATCGACAGAAACAGTGACTTCGTCGTCCCTTGTGAGAACAATAGATTTAGGTTAACATATTCAATTGTGAAGGCGATATAGAAATTTATATATACATACATACACACATATAATGTATTTATGTATGTATGTATGTATATATGCATAATGAATATGAATATATATGTATGTATGTATCTATATTTTTACTTACTTTTAAAGTAATATTAATAGACACACGCATATACAATAAATACATGCATACACAGAATGCGTAATGCAGATACACACGCGAAAATACACAATACATTACACAAAACAAATAACACATATGTTATATGAAAGAAAAGAAATATATATTAGATCGTATTATTATATTATTGAAGATTGCGCGGACGCGTCTGCGCATGTCCGACGTCACTACTAATTGCATAATTAGCTAGACGCGTAGCTTTACTCTCTACGCTACCGAGAGAAAAGAAAAAAGATGGACGAAAGAAAGGAGTAATCGGATGCGTGAATTCTCACGATCTTAAAGGAGGAGGGAGTATCGGTGAAGAGAAAAGAGAAAAGAGAAGGGAAGGTGAATGATCATCGCTATGGATGCAAATGATGAATTATCATTAATTCGCAAAGAATCAGTCAATTACGCGTTATTATTTTCAAATTCCATCGAGTCACTTGCACCACGTCGCACCACTTCCACGTGGATTCATAAACCTTCAGAGAAAGCCTGATCGCTAGATGCGCGCGCACGCAGATTACATACCCGAGGATGCACCGAAGTGCACGCGAAGCCAAAAACTGAAGAAATCTAACTGGAAATCGAGCTGATAGAATCCAGCTGCACGGCAAGATGTGCTCGGATGTCGTATTTGCGTGCGCGCGCGCACATGGCCAATACGTCAAATACAATCCTGACCCTGTTCGTTATGCTCTTTTGCAAATTCGTATGCTCATCGGAATTCGCAAACGGACGGGAATACGTCGGCGGAGTCTGCAAATCAGTATGGTTGAGATTGATTGATTGATTGATTGTATTATAAGTGCGATTGTCGTATTAAGTATTTGTGATGGTCAAGATAGATAGATAGATAGAGACAGAGAGAGAGAGAGAGAGAGAGAGAGAGAGAGAGAGAGAGAGAGAGGATCAAGAGGAGCGCGCGAGTGAGAAAGAATAAGAAAAAGAATGAATATGAGGAAAAGGAATAGGAATAGCATTGCCTTAGATTTTGTACAAGTAAAAATGGCGGGGATGCCTCTTCTCCTTGTCTCCGTATAAGTTCCGTTTTCCCATTGTGTCATTTTACACAAAGATCGGTTGCGATTGCGTCTTGTCGTTTGAATGAACAGAAATGAAAATAATTGTCGGGTGATCAGCTGATGGGATTGGAGCGAAATGACTACCGATCTAACAATCATAGGTAGATAGAGACACGGTAACACACATAGGCATACGTACAAATGGAAAAATGATAGATATACACGAGGGATAACGAAAGTTCGAAGAGTTTATCATTAAATTGGAGAAGCCTTGCAGCAACAAGTGAGGAATTTTAATACCGATAATCGAACTACCTTACTATGTCACAACTGTCCTGTACATCTGTCTATCTACTTATCCGCCTACTTATCTAATCCGGCTGTAATTAGCTGTAAACGATTTATCTGATTAACATCAGTCCGCCGTCTGACTTATCTAGGTACTGCAGATTCACACGTTCGAATTGAATCTAATGTCGTGTGCGGTCGCGTTTACGTCCGGAATGAAAATTTTATCGTATTAGTTGCATAGAATTTTGAAAAGATGAGAGACGATGGATCTGTTTCCATGAAGAGAAGAGGAGTGTGTGTGTGTGTGTGTGTGTGTGTGCGCGCGCGCGCGCGAGAGAGAGAGAGAGTATGTCTCACGGTTTGCATGCCCAAGAAAGTGTGATCGGCGGAAGGCGTGAGTGCACGTGTGAAAGATAGTGACGGATTGAGAGTGGCGAGTAACAGATTTATTAATAAATATCGTATTATTCTTCTCGCGAAACTCAGAAGCGGCCGCTCGTGACCCACGAGTATCTGATAACTCATTAGCGTCGATTCGCATGAACATTTTCTTACCAATACGTACTATACTACATACGCTATACCTGTGGCGATATTGAGATAATATAAGTGTAATGGACGTCAAACTATCCTTAGAAGTAAAAGGAAAAAAAAAAGAAAGGAAAAACATAAAGCATCACGCGTTTGCTGCAAGGCGCGAGCGAACATGCGTAAGGTAAAACAGGAATTGGACGAGGAGGTCTAGAGTAGAAGAGGGAAAGAGGGGACGAGTGAAATGCCGAGAAAAAGAGGTTATCAATATATATAAATATAAACATATATTATTAACAAATGTATGCTGTCCCACTGTGATACAACTTTTGTTTTTGCATGTAAAATATACTATTGATATCATAAGTACGAATGTGAAATATAAATCTACGTAACACGCGTACACAGATACTGGAGTACACATACACAGAAAAACACGTAAATATATAGAAAAACAAAAAAAATATATATTATATAGTAGTGTGCACATGCAAATGGCCGTCTCTCTCCGTTTGTACGTGCATACGCATGTATTGTGATCGAATATGCACAGAAGATACTTGTGCATGCGGATACAAGAAAAAAATACAAATTCCTTTAATGTCAGCAAGAAGAAAACAAAAATATCGCTCGAGCTCCTGTGCATTCTCTCTCTCTCTCTGGCACTTCCTCCTGCAGGCGTCGCGGCGCGACGCTGCGAGAGTGCACCGGAGCAGGCGTCCGTCTTGTAAATATAAGAGCGGCCAAGAAGGGGGGACACCGTTTGACGTCGGACGATCGTCCATGCGTCGCAGCAGCTCATCTCTTAAGAATTTTACATGGTTTAGAAGGATCGACGCTTGGCGTCTAAACGAATTGCCCAATGTCTCCGTCCCCGTCGAGCGTGTGTCCTCCTTCGTTGACTACACTATGTCAAATCCGTCGAATCTTCAGTGAAAAGATTTAAAAGAAGAAGAAAACGGAACGAGAAGGAAAGAAATTCGTAGGATCGGTCATCGCGACGCTTTCGGCGACAACCACAACTTGTTGACGGGGATGACGTAACGACGTCGCGAGCTGAACACAAATGGCGAAATGAATTCGAATCTAATGCAAAAGTGGGAAATGCGAGAGCGTGGCTGTGATGTGTGCGTAGCTGGTCGCGAAGATCGACATTTTGTAAAGATGCCCGATGGAATCGCTCGCGCGACGACTTTGGGGGATTCGTGCGTGATCGAGGTACCAGTTTCGATTTTATGCAGTTTTATATCGTCAAAGTAGATCTTTTTATTGGTATTTCATAAGAGAATCCTTCACGAGTGACCGAAAAAGGTTTCTCGCGAGACTTAATACTTTCTTCGATTGCGCTGGCTTTTTTCTCTTTTCATTATTTGAATTTCGCGCCGTCGATCGGTCCTTTGAATTCTCTTTGGTCGCTTCCGGTTTCCCTCGGCCGTTCGAGCGGTCATAACGAATTGTCGGAGGATATCCTGGTGCACGAAAGTGATTCTTACGGCTGAACGAAGCATTAGAAGAAATAAAGAAGGATTGAAAATTTGAAATAAACTAAACGAGTCCCTTTGAGTGCGAGAAACGCTAAAGAGATGGATGTTTACTTACAATTAGTTGCGCAACGGTCATCTTCATATTATACCGTTTATTTGGTAGTACCATCCTGTAAAACCATTTATATTTGCATATGATTAATATGTTTTACTTATAAATATCGAGGCATTTCTTTTTCTTCTTAATCTCCTTCATCCCCTCTGCTTCCCATTATTGAGGAACCAGCCAATCTCAACACATTTTAAATGATATAACCCCGATTACTGGATTCGTCGAACCGGAAGGTAAGTACAGTCTCATCTTAGTTCTTGTCGCTGTCTGCTAAGTCCGCTATTAAAACTTGAGTAAAGGCTTTAGCGCATTTCTCGTCTCATTTCCTTCAGGTCATTGCTCTTTCCAGTCTCTCTCTTTCTCTCTCACTCTCTCTCTCTCTCTCTCTCTCTCTCTCTCTCTCTCTCTCTCTCTGTGGTTTATAACCCAAAGCCTCATATTTATCCATCTTTATTGTATAACCAATTTTTTCGTCACGTAAATAGGTCGCACACTCAATCACGATACAGTGACATCGTCAGGCGAACAAGGGGAAGACGAGGACATTATCCTGGAGTAATAACCGACCTAAGAAAGAAGTATACCGTGAACAAGAGAATGCATCCTTCTGGCTAGAGAGAGAGAGAGAGAGAGATATCTCACCAAGATTTTATAGATTATGCATATGACGTGGGTGGGAACAGGCCCGTAATTCTCGGGAATTGCGCGTTCACGCGGTGCTAACTTACCCTCGGTATAACCTCGTAAGGTTACCCTATGAGATTTAAGAGGGAAATTCAAACTCAGGCTGGTTGAGTTTTTGTCGATGAACGTGGAGGCAAAGGACGCAAACTCTGGCAAATAGGATCCAGATTCGATTGAGGAGTTTCTTTTGCTTTTTTTTTTCATGGGGTTAGAATCTTTAATCAACCAGTAATTTTCTCTACCTCTGTATATATGTACGTATATGCAGAGGAACGAGGCGCGGTGCTGGGAAAGTTGGACTACCTGGACCAGTTTGGCTGCCAGGAGCAGTGTGAGGTAGTTTGAGCCAAGTTGGGGAGCTCGTGGAGGGTTTGCGACTGGCGTCGAGGGGGTGACAGTAGCGGCAACGGCGGCGGCGGCGGCGGCGGCAGGCGCGTTCTGGCGGTCTCTCATGATACCGGGGTGGTCTGGCTTCATTGGGCGACGAAACGCCGACACGCGCGCACGTCTCGATGCTCTCGCGAAATTTCGGTTTGCCGCATTGTGTTATACCGCACCTTAAGGTCGCCTCCAGAATTCCCACGTAGTACGTGCGCGTCTCAGTTTACCGCATTGAGCTAATCGCAATACTGTACACTTTATTACATCCGTTATAATTTGACCTACTCAATTGACACCGTCGCAATTAATATTAACATATCGCTATACAAACCTTGAGTTTTGGCGCGTTTTTACATTCTTGAATATCCCGCCCTTTCTGGGGCATAATAGATTTCGCGCCTCCGTGACAAGTTGTGTGATGCGTCGTTTTTCTTGTGATTGTGAGTGTGTGCAGTAGGTATAAGGTGTGTAGCAGCATCTACTCTTATTTCTCCTCGGATCAACCAATCATCCTTCTTTCGTTCGCTACTTCAATTTGTCCAGTGCGCGTCCTGTTTTAAAGATCCATGTACTCTTTCGTGGTTAACAATACGTGTAAGTCAAGAGAGAGAAAAGAATGAAGAAAAATAGTGGCTGCTTCCTGCAGCAGAGGACGTGATGTCCCAACGAGGTGCAAGAAAAGGCCACGCTCGTTCTAATGAAAATGAGAGGTGGCACTGTCATCAGTTTGGATGCTAGTAACGTCGCGATAACTTTCTCGTCATTGAAAAGGAAGCCGACCGCTAAAAGGACGCTTATCGTACTGACGCCCGTGAGAGAGAAGGTCATCGAGAGAACAATCGTTAAAGATTAATCAAGAGAACGTATCATGATAGATCCTTAAAGATCCAGCGCCATGTCACGTGTTGGGCCTCTGTTGGCACGTTCGGCTCTTCTGACAGCCGCCCTTCTCTCATCGACCTACGTCGAGGCTAGTGAATTTCCTGAGAGAGAATGCTGCGACCCAATTTATCCGCTTCCCGAACCAACCAGCAAGGCACCGTCCGCACCGACGCCAACTGGAAGAAGCGGTGAATTATATTTTCTTCGTTTCTTTCGTAAATCTCGCATTTCTTTTCTATCTAGGTTATAACGGAGGAAAGTCACTAGGCAGTACTAACACCTTACGCTCCTCCGTAAAACCCTCGCTGACCCTCAAAAAGTCTCGACTAACGCCAAATCTACCCGGACTATTTTTAACGAACTTTAGTTATTCTCATGCGACCTACATACACGTAGAGACTCATGAGACATCGTGACGATGCAGGGCATTCTTTCTTTCTCTTTATAAATTGTGAATCCCGTTGGAACATCCTTTACTAAGCTTAAAAACTGTGTGCATTTCGACGTATTTGCGTACAGCTTATGTTGTATCCTTGTGTGATTCTCCGGCGACCATGCGAACACGTGGGCCCTGGTCCGTTCATTGTTTACATGTAAACTGGCCTTAATCGGGCAATGATTTGCTTTTATCGTTAAAGGAGCTGCGAAGCAATATAGACTGAAGGAGTCGGATCGTTTTCTTCGCGTATAGAATGCGTAGTTTCCTGTAAAACGTCTAAAGCAAAGTCCTTTAGAGGCGCTTTCAAATGAATTCTTTATTTTTTTTCTTCGTATTGATACTCTACCCTTGAAACTCAGATCAGCTGATACCTCGTAATGCCGTTTTCACTGTAGCCAAGATATTTCCTCGTTCGCTCGTTTTAGATTCTCCCTTATCGTCCTTGAAGCTTCGGTTTTCTCTTTTAGCATGTCGCCACGAAACTACCTAACTGCCGTATATGTGGTACACTCACTCGACGAACCCAGTCGGCAGCAGTGTCGCTCTAACAATAAGTTTTTCTTCTGGGGACAGTAGTAACTTTTTCATCCGACTAGAAGTGTTTGCTTGCTACTTTTTTTCTTCCCGACGTTTCTCCAATCATTTCCTCCCAATAAGTAAAGTCTCTTTCGCCATACTGTAGGATCTATTCAATGAATAGCCAAGTATTGTGTCGGATAATTAATCAATTATTGTATTTCATGTTTGATAGAAATGAGAATGATAAAAAGAGACGTTGCAAGGAAATATGACAGAGAAGACCACCAGTATCGTTATTTCAATCTGAACGAATTTATTTCCGTTCATTTTCATAACCAAAGATCGTCGAGGACGAGAATTTATTTATATTTTTATTCACATATACACGAGTGTCATCGTGTTATGCGGCGTGTGCGTGTCGCTGCGATGCGAATGTTAATTTACCTCAAATTTTCCAGTGATAATAGAGCCGGTGGGAACTTTTTTTTAAGATAAAATTGCAGAGAATCATTTTCCATTCGGAATGGGCAGTGCGGAATAAAATTGTACGTGAAGGTTAAAAGTCTCACGAGGTCATTTCTCGTCTATAAAAATTGTCTCGATCGAAGGCAAAAACCGACGCGCGCGTCGCCCCTGGGTTCGCGACTGTATTTTATCGCGATTACGTATTAATGCGTATCGACGTCCCGCGTTTCCTGTCCTCACCATGTAAATACAAACAACTAAAACTACAGAGTGCAAGAAACACGCACATGCTCTACGTATGTTACCGCATGCAGCCACCGCAATTCACTCTATACGTCACATACGGGATCAACCCCCTCCGATTTGTTCCTCCATCATCCTCTATATCCACAAGCGCCGATATTCACCACTATTCCTATTCACTGGCATTCACCAGCAGTACTTCCGGTACCACCAGTACCGCCAGCACCCCGAGTACCACTGCACCCTTGCGTACTTTACCTCTGCCACCGCGTGTTGGCTCGTCGGCCAAATAATTGTTCAGGGAATACACAGTTTGTTCGTTACGCGCTCGAAGAGGTCCTTTTCCATTGCCCCCCCCCCCCCAGTCCTTCCAGCCTCATCTAACGGCACCTCATCCTCAAATAAAGACACTTACTCGGTTTTTATTCTATTCGACCCTTTGAATCACCCCCCACCCTCCCGGTCCCTCTTTGCTTTCTTCCATTTCTCTTTTCCCCGGCCGGCAGACTTTCGGCTCGTTTCCACGGCGCGTGATTCGTCCCAGAAAAAAGATCATTTTTCCGAGTGGCACCTAGGTGAGTGGGTAACTCGCATAAATTCCCTGAAGTTTGTGCTGCCCCTGACCCCCTGACCTCCGTCATTCCCTGCAGATGTCTACATTTTCACTTCCTACACCTCTTAAGGGATGGATCAATCGGCCGGTGCTCGCACTAAGGTTTTAATCCCTCAACTTGCCAAGTTATTCAGGCTGGCCAACCGAACGGCTCCTATAACCAGTAGAAGCTTGAGAAATTAGAACGAAAACTCCGGCAAGCCATTGTAATATTTTTTATTTGCCCGTAAAGCGCCAATCTACGTCCTCGAGAGTTTTAGCGGTGAAGGCGAAAGGGTGAGGCTCGAGAGGGAACGGAAGGGAGTCGCGGAGGGTCGAAGGGTGCAGTTGTGGGGTGGGAAGGCGCGCGCGTTCCACACGAAACCACCTCTGGCCAGGCGTCGTTTCCCTTATCGGGAAAGGTCCCCGTGCAGATGTAATCGCTTTCTTTCCTGCGTGCTCGCAACACGGCTTGTACGTAGCTACGTTCACTCGTTCATTCGCATGTTCATTGCTCTAGAATCCAATAGCGTTGCTGACTTCTTTCTCTCTCTCTACGCGAGTTCCTCGCGAAAGTGAACGAGGCGTCGAAGGAGTCGAGTCGAATCGTGCCAGGATTGGCTGTGCTTTATTATTCGGGGTGTTGGGGGGAGCGGGGGGGTAGGTGAACCTGCGAACCGTTGCTGGTTCACCAATTCTTACACGCTAACACGGTGGACGCATGCCAGCAGCCCAACCAGCGAACCAGCGAACCAGCGAACCAACCAACCAACCAACTCCTCGACGTCTCGACGACATGCAACCAAATTTAAGTTGGCTACACACGAGTTTTACCTAGATAGTTGAGAAACTGTATTCTCTCAGGTTGGCTAGCCTGCACAATGCTGGCAATGTTCGCAATGTTGGCAATGCCAGAATTACCTGGAAGCTTAATGAGCTCCACACACTCGTACGGGCGTCCGTGTGCTACATGCGGACACGTAGCGATCTCAGAGCAACGATAACAGCCATTCTATCTCAGCCATCTTCTACTTCTCACCTCGCACAGCTGTGTGACCTATAACCTCTGACCTACTGCTTCAATTCATTCTCGCAATGCGATCGATTTCTTTGAATATTCTAATGACTTGTGCAACCGGGCGAGAGAGAGAGAGAGGGGGGGAAAGGAAAAGTCTTTGCCAGAACAAGATGTAATTTAATTGGCAGAGAAAGACTTCCGCATTAAAACTCCTTTCTTGAAATTCCAAAGGTTTGAAAATGGCGAGATATTTAGCGCGCCATCTCTTGCACCGATTTTGCACGTGTTTATACGCGTTACGTAACATCCTTTTCCTGCGCATTCGCATTTTAAGGACTTTCCGCGAACGGGACGTCTTTCGAGCGGCTGGAATATCGATCCACATTGATTTCTCTGCCCACCTCCCGCCCGCCAGGGCGTCGTTACGTCGTCGCTTCCCAGTTCCGTATCGTTCCGTATTCCTGGTATCGTTTAGCTCGAGGACGAGGATAAGGCAGCAGGATAACGATGCGATGTAATGGCTTGACGGAAGAGCAGGAACACCCTTCGCCGCCATTTTTTACACACCTTGTTCAGCGTGCGTACGCTTGTTGCGAGAGAGAGAGAGAGAGAGAGAGAGAGAGAGAGAGAGAGAGAGAGAGAGAGACGAGGAGTACGTGGAAGAGGGAGGGCAGCAGGGGGGAGTTTATTTCCCGGTAAGATACGACAACAGGGTCTTTCGAGAAGCCATTATGCTTTTCTATGGTCAAAGCACGTATCATATAGTTATAGTCCCTATCCGTGTATTCATGCATGCGCGCGTATCCCTCTCAACTATTTCCACCTCCTAAGTACAGACTTCATTCGGTATTCGTGTTCTGAATCCCCCTCCGCCCCGTTTCTTTATTTTACTCGATTTTCCCTTGATATTTTGCGTCCTTTGAGAAAAGAAGTTTGCGTCTACATGAAAAAAGAATTACAGTCGGATTACGTTATGAAGTATCCTGAAGGAATGACCGCCCTCCAAGATCCAACCATAGGCTTCTCTTTCTCTTGGTCTTTGCTTACTTCTCCGCTAAGGGATCGTCCTGTTATCGATTTTCGCCCCAAAGGAAAATGGAGCATTGGATAATTTTAGCCGGAAGGCCACGCTTTCTTTATCGCATTGCTTTCCGGGCTAATTAGCAGCGTAAATAGTGGCTGGTCGATGCATATTTCATACGTGCTCCAGCGAGGTTAAGTCGAGTGGCTTAGTCGGGAGAGGGGGATGGGGTGGGGATGCACGAGAACCAGTCTAAGTGCGGGATAACAGCTGCAGGCTGGATTAGCGCTCCGAGAGTAATGTTAATGCACTGTTTGTCCTATCTTGTTGCTGCCTCCGAGGGCTGGAGGCTCCTCTCGCTGTTCTTCCGAGCACGTGCCTATCGGCGGTGCGGGCGGCGTAGCTCGTCCGCTTTAAATTATTCCTGACCTGCTCAATGAGACGACGAGCCGATGCGGCATAAGCTCGTTGCTGCTCTGGTCTTTCCGCATCTTTCAACTACCGTGCGTTTGCGTACGCGGACATTCGAACCGTCTTGGCCTTGAAATTTCAAAGGAAATTCAATGCGCGCGTCAGATTCGGTTTAAAGATTCCCAGTTAAGGTGGGCTGACACGTGCAAGTCGCCGTCTGGTTTTCATAGGCTGCTCAGCCTACATGGACCCGCGTCTAGACCAGCCTCAATGGTCGTTCCGACTTCTCGAATCAGTGCTCATCGGTGCTCCTTCCTGGCAATGGATTCCACCTTTTGGAACTTTCTTTCGTCCGTGGTGATAATTGTCAGGCGAAGTTGTTGTGGCAGCACTTGATGGCAGGGAAACAGCGCGCGCTGTCTCTCGGCCTGAATGGGGTGCGTTGCTGGTCGGAGATTCCCTATAGCTTATTGTGTCTTATGTAATTTCAATATCAATTCGGTATGCGTGATTTTATTTTTGGGCTCATCGCGAATTTTTTTGGCAGCGAGTTAAGGTTACCTTAAAATTTGGTTAAATCGGAAGAGCTGTGTGCGATGAGTATGCGAAGTATTATTATGTCTTTTCTTTTATTTTATGGCTTTGCTGATATATATTTGCTATTTTTCTTTTTTTCTATCAACATTTTCTTATATGCTGTGGCTTTTAGGGGACCCGTGTTCTACGGTCAAATGAACATTTTCTCGCTCTCTCTCTTTTTCGCTAAATATATTTGGCCTTTTGAAGAAATACCAGAACCCAAGAGAGAGAGAGAGAGAGACAAGGAATCAGGAAGAGAAAGGACAAGAACACAAAGAAGTCTACGTCCTCCTCCTTGACTCTCGAGAACTTTATACTTTCAGCCTTCACTCGCACTGTCTCACCTCACCCCCGCGACGTACACTCATTCGACGTGATAACGTTGAAACTTTTCAAAGGTGCCAAGAATACTGGGCACTTTGTTACTTGCCTTCCCTATCTTCGTAAATCTTTTTCGTGTCCTATTGCTCAGGCCCCCATCCTCCCCTCGCGCCCTCTACCCCCCAGTCTCTATTCTCCATCCTCCATCCTGCAGCTTCCTTTGTGAAAGCCCGTCTCTCACTGACAGAATTCCTGCTCCTGCATCCGTGGACCACGCACGCACTGCTCTTACAATTAATAATAATCGCAATGTCAGAGGCTGATGCTGAGTGTAGAAAAAGCAGACAGGGCTGGAAGAAAGAATGGCAGAGCATTGAGATTCTTGCCGTTGGTGTAAAGAGCCTCGAGAGGGTTAATTTCTTAAATGCGATCGTGAACCATCCCCTGGAAACACCCCTGCTGCTAAGTTGCCCACTGCACTCCGCTGCCTTCATGTTCTACCACCATTTCTAATTTCCCTTTGCAGCGTTTCTTTACTGCCGTTCCTACTCGATTCTCGCTCTTTACAGGCGTCGCAGATCGTTTCCACCGGAAGCGGGATTTTCACGACCGTTCCATTCTTAGCTTTTCTGCCTTTCACTTACATTTTACCTCCAACCCGCCCCCTCCCCCTCTTTCTCTTTTTCATAGCGATCTTCTTCTTGTTGTCTGTACCCTCTTTCCGTTTCTTGGCCGTCAAACTTACTTGTTAAGCTTCATTTTTAAGAGCAATTATTTTGTAAACTTTAAATGTGTATTTACAATCATTCTAAACTTCTACATATAAATTATTGTAAGAAACGATGTTACTGTATACCAAAGACCGGTGCTCTTAAGGGAGATGTATTTCAGAACGACCCATAAAGATATTCGTTCATTCGTTCATTATCTCTCTCTCTCTCTCTCTTCCTCTTCCTTTTCTCTCCCCCCTCTCTCTCTCTCTCTCTCTTTCTCTCTCTGTTGCCGATACGCGACTTGTATTGATTTTCCGGAAACAAGTTTTCGAGGCGGCACGTGGGTAATTGGCTATGTGGCAGGTCCCTCAGGATGGGGGTCGCTCAGGGTGTTCCTCAAGGATAGACTCAGTACTCGCAGACTAGCTTGTCCCTGGGCGAACGGATGCGATCATAGCAAAGGCCTAAGAATTCGAGAGAAAAGGGAATGAGATAAGGATTTGGGGATATTGGGTGACTCGGAGAACGACTAATCACCGGGTTCAGGAATATTGAAAAAGGTTGAAGACTTTCTTCCCCCGTGAAATATTTCACCTGGACCTGGTGTGGATATAGAAATTTAATCGACCACATATAACCAAACATAAATGTGGACAGCAAACTACTACGAGCTAATGTGATGCATGCGCCGCTGCGCGATTAAGATCCAATCGCAAAGATCGAAGGGTGCAAGGACTTCAACGATGGAAGCATGGACGGACGCTTGTCCCGATCTTACTGATCCGGAGAAAGAAAGAGACAGAGACACGGGTAGAGGATCATCGGATGGTGTATCGGAAATTCAGGGCAGATGCCTCGATGAAGAGGGTGGTAGAAGGTAAAGGTCTTTGGCATGGGTGTCGCATTACGAAATGCGCCAATATCTCCGAATGATCCATCAAGCTATGAAGTTGAATCTAACAATCGAGATAACCTTGCTTGAATCTAGCTCGGAATCTTTTAGGAATCAAGGAAACTGGTTATCTATACCCAGAGTCGCACCTACAGCGCCGATGTCCACGGGGATGTCAAGACGCCATGTCCTGCTTCCTCGAACGTACTTCTGCGCGACCCAGCCTGTATCCCGCTAGTTCCGCTTTCAGGAAGGTGATCCTGAGCTACCATAAACCCGGTGCTCGAGCGATCCTCGTCAGCTACCCGTTGCTAGACCTAGACAGCCAGGATGGACGTAGCTGGAGGTAAACCAAAGAGTATGCCACATCCGGTGCAGCAGCTTTACTCACCGAAATTGAATAGAATTTCGTGGGACTGCACTCAGCCTCTACCTCGCACCGGAAACCACCACTTTGCCTCTTCTTCCTCTTATTTTCTTCATTCCAGCAGGTTCACTCGCATTTCCTACGCGGCTTTGCACCTTTACACCTCCTCCTCTTCCTTTTGTTTTTGCTGTTTAGCTCTCTGCGGCCTCTCCACCTCCACCCACCTCCACCCACGTCCTACCCTCTGCTTTCACTGCCAGGGCGAACCTGGTGCGCGTCTCCCAGATTCGTAGAAATTTCGCGTAGATATCTCATCCCTGGCTACCGGTGCACATGCTGGAACGCGTGTAACGTGTTCCCAGAGTTTCATCCGTGCACGAGGTCGACGATGGCGACGATGTCCCATCGACGATAATTCCCAGCGGGACAACGTCGCGCGACAGATTTATCTCGGGTCCCCATCGTCCGGACAATAATTAGAGCCCGGAAATGGGCTTTTCGCTTCTACCTATGTAAATAGTTGGTAAAGGTGGTAACTAAGGTATACCTAAAGAGGATTAGGTGCTGTGTAGAGGTTGATATCTATAGGTAGCATCTACCTCGACGTCTGGATGGCTAGATATCTTGGTGAATAGACAAATAGGCCAATCGGTGAATAGGTGAATCCTTGGCTGAGATCATGAGATGGGAAGCCAATGCACATTCAGCTCTGCTATACATATACCTGAGTTGTAACGTAAAATCAAAGGCGGATGCCGAATTCCAAGCGATCCTATGTTTCCATCTAATTAAGGCCGTTTCCATTGACCGTATCCAGCGCACCGGTCGCATCGGAATGTAATTTCAATAGATGGGAAGGACGAGCACAGGGGAAGGGCTGGGGGGAGGCACATTCGCCTCACTCAGGAAATGACCTCGATATCAAAAACGCTTCAAGTATTATTTCGTGTTTCGGAAAAATAGTAGGAATTATCAAAAAATAGTAATTTCTTTTGCTTCCAACCAATTTAGATCGAAACTAATAGCCATCGCAGAACTGATCGTTGCAGCGGCCAGCGGCCATACCCGAGCTACTTCGTGAGTGGTCTTTTTTCGAATTTCATTTATTATATTTGTTTGAAAGATTTACGTAACCATATTCTTTGCATCTCACTGGCGCTGTCAAGAACGTGAACGGTAATGATGAGATTCGGAACGCCGAGGAGCGGGAAATGCGAGACAATTGACGCTTGAGCCACGTCAGGTTCGATTGTGCACTTAACCCTTTTATCGCCGTGTCGTCTGGATATGTATATCTTGGAGAGTGGGGGTGCACAAGTGGGAATAACAAAGTAGAGGAGGCTCGGTTGCAGAGCTGGAGCCGAGTAGGATGAGCCCGGGACCTAGGCCACAGCTTTCATTGATTCTCTCGGCCGAGTTACGTGTCCAAACTCCAGAGAGAGAGAGAGAGAGGGAGGCTGGGGAACATCGTCGGACATTTTGGAAATATCAACGATCCTCGTAGCAGCTTCTACGACGATGTTACTCAAAATGTATGTCTGTGTATAGGTATGGTTGTCACGTGAGCCATATCTTCTGGATGGGAATGCGTCTCGTGGGCAGAAAAGGGAATTAGCTGGAGAATTTCTCGTGCGACACCAATTAGCGATCTTCTGGAATTCGACTTGGTTTAATTATTCTCTCTCTCTATCCCCCTTGCCCCTTCTCTCGTGAAAGATCCTTCCATCCTTATCCCTTCAGACTATATCCGTCATTTTCACTCTGCCTTGATTCCGTCGATGCGGTGTGCGGAGGGAGGAAAGGAGGGCACCGACAACGGCCCTCGAGAAATCACAGATGGCAATAATTAAGAGGTGACCCCGCGTGGTAGACACTCGAGGCGTTTCGAATCAGCGAGAATAATGGGCACTCGATAGCGTGATCGATCCTAGTTGTATTTATACTGGGTGGGTACATTAGTTGCAAAAATTATCCAGAGTTTGACTGCAGTGCAAGAGAATTATTCTTTCTCGCCCTGCTGGTTACCACACTTTGTCCCCTTCTACCCTTCGGAACGTTTCGTTTTTCTTCCTTGGCCAAACAAGGCCTCCCGAGAGTCCAACTTATTCCGTCTTCCCTCTTCGTCGTCATGCTGCTATTTATTATTATTTATTAGCTTACTTCTTTATACCTACTAGCACCCTCATCTTTGGAAATTGATTCGCCATGGCTGGGAGTCTCTTGGCATATCTCTTCCTACTCCTGGACAATCCGAAATGTCGACAGGAGTTCCTGGTACAGCTAGCCCATCGTGATCATCCCCTCTTCCTCCTACGCCATCGAAGCTTCGGTGCGACAGGTACGTCCTTGATAAAAGCAGTAACCCGCAGAACCTCCCTTGAAAGAGTGTGCGACGTCCTGGCTCTGTCCCATCTTTCGATTAGGGATTGCCAGGAGGTGCCTAATGCCACGTGGTAAAAACACGTGCGGTGTCGAGATTGCGGCTTTCCTCTCGCCCGAAAGGCCGTGAGAGGAGGAGACGTTTGCAGCTGCCAGCCCGTTCAACCCTCTAGCGCTCGCTCTCACTCTCTGACTCTTTGTGCTGATTGTCCTCGACGTTAATCTCACGAGGATGAAAACCCGATTAACTGGCAGGAATCTCGTATTATGACGAAACACCTACCCTTGGCGATAGTCTCCTGAAAGTCGGCCATATTCGCGTTACTCTTGTCAACCGTGCACTCTTCTGATGCTAATTAACATTGGCAAGGTACACAGTTCGGGAATTTAGCTGAACGTAGAAAATGTCTTCGGCGCTGGGTTCCTTATTGGGCAGTCGTGTGATCGGATCGATAGGAGCAAACATGGAAACTTGCCTGATTAGCCTCGTACAGCGTCGCTGCTGCCTCCTGGAAATCCTCAATTTGGTAGTTCGATTCCTTCCCTGTATAGCAATGACTGTAACAAATTGACGACACAGGCGACTATTATGCTTTGTCACTGTAACGCACAAATAAACGATCCTGGTCCTTGAGAAGTTTGCAAGTTCGTCACGTGTCAGAAGAAATAGAAGAAAAAGTAATTGCAAGGAGCAAGTGTGCGATTCCATGAAAAAGTTGAAATTGTTCGAGTCCTTGTCGAACTACTTGCGGAATGTTGCCAAGTCTTTGCTCGTTTACCGATGGCATATCTATTAGCCTACGCAGTACTTGGCATTAACAACCCTCTATCCATTAACAAGTTACGTAATGTCTAAACCCGTCTGACACAATGAGATTTACTCACTAATGGATGTAGTTTCCCTTGAATTGGATATTAGCGGGTTTGACAGGTACAAGAAGTCTCGACCTCCGTGCTGATTAATTTCTTAGATAGATCTCGACTGTCCCTCCAAGAATAAAAGCTCGGTGAAAAAGAAGGAAATCTACAAGGAGAAATCGTCACGATTATTCTGACGTCTCTCGCATATTTGGCGCAACAGGTGGACGTCGGTCTGAAAATCCTCCTGAAGGATAACGACGAGCCGATTGAACCGATAAAATTACCTGGACGGCAGGTAGAAATTCGATTTCGAAGTGGAGCAACAGAGCGAAGCGGAGTTTCAGTCTTCCTCCGACTGCGTCAACTGGCTGTAACAGATCTTATGAACCATCGAGCGACGCTCGTCGAGTCTCGTTCCATTTCAGAGGAAGAAACTCGGGATTACACTGCTTTCCAGACTTTCCAGCTTTTTCTTAAAATAATACTTTCGATACGTGTTTTCCACTTTTCTTTGAAATATTCTCAAATATACGGAATTCCAGAGAACTAGACCAATTCTTTTTCGAGCTTTTTGTACCATCGCAGCTTTATACTCCCCTCACCGCCACCCCCTCTTTCTCTTTACCCAAAAAGCTAAGGCTGGCTACCACCCTCTATGAAATATCTAGCCATACCTGAAGGGTCTGCGCCTTGGCGTCTGCGATCGATTTTACCAGAAACACAGGAAAACCTGAGAGCGACAACTCGACTGTGTATTTGACACGAGTTGTGTTTTCGCACTGGCGTCTCAATTATTTAAATCTTCGACAATGTACATTATATTAGCCGATTCAGGTGAGAGAGACGCGTGTCGTTTTCTCATAATGGAAATCTCTCTCACGTTCGACTAGAGGCCGATTGCCCGCGCTCAAATATTATTTTTAAATTAAGCGCAATCTGTCAAATTGATTAAAACCCGCGAAGGCGCGCGTTTGGCAACAAATTAGCAGGCATCGAATGACGATTGGACGATCAATCGGCATTTTCGATATTTTCGTATTTTAGGTATTTTCGATATGCGACACGTCGACTGTAACATGGATCCTACACCGAAGAGGGAAGCTAGCCAAATTGCATTTTGCTTCCTTTATATGTAAATTTGTTTTACTGTTCGCTATTTATGATTAACCCCACCTTTCAGAGGTCAACGTAGCAGTGCTTCCGGTTGCGTTGATTCACTCTTATCCATTAATCACGTAGTTACGCCCATTGAACGCCCAAATCTGCACTGACATTTTTCCCTAACGATTACGGATGGGGAAAAGAACACGCGAGAGAGAGAGAGAGAGAGAGAGACAGAGAGAGAGAGAGAGAGAGAGAGAGAGAGAGAGAGAGAGACAGTTTGACAGTAATTTCTCGATAAGTATGCGGTAAATGATGTTCATTTTCCTACATTAAATGCCTCAGATATCAAGCTACCTGGAAATATTTTCTAATGCATAGGCTAACTTGCTGACTTTCGTGAAAATTTAGGTAACCTGATTAAGAAGAATAATTTTTCTCTAACCACCTTAACTTTGTCAGACATTACTAATTAATATCTCTTTAACTAGACGATAAAGAAATTTTATTTGTAACCAGTAGAAGCAGCTGACTGTGCTCTTTCGATTAGGCATTATAAATATATAGGGTCAACTTTCTTGCATAATTCTACCGGAACTACCTTAAACATATCAATTATTTATTCATACCGTATTGAGCAGTCAATGAGTGCCTGCATCGTAAATATTTTATTCCCACTTAAAGTATTTTTAAACTCCGCTTGCGGGTATCGAATTTCCAGGCAAGATCTCTGCATCCCTGTTTGCCAACGGTGGCAAGTTGACGTCCCGACGCTCTAAGCGTCGGTCGAGTCGAGTGCGCGCGTAACGTGGATATTATCATACCATTGGATTCATAGGAGGACGTGGCGTTTAGCTGAATTCGGCGGTGCATAAAAGTCGCGCCTCTCGTGTGCAGCGCGTGAGAGCGTCTCGACGCCTCGCTCTCTTCTTTATCGCCTTGGTCTCGCCCGTCACTTATTTCAACTTCCAAGGTGATCCGTTTGTTGCATTCACGACCACAACTTTAAATTCGGCATTAAACTCCTCTTACTTCCTCTCTCGCTCCATCCTCCCCCCTGCCCCTCCTCCTCCCCAGCCCCACGTACTCGGCACATACGTGCTATCTCCTAGCAAGATTTTCTCTTTCTCGTGCTTTTCAGAATCTTCGTTGAACCTTCCTTTAATTAAGCCTCCTCCAATACGGAAGTTCCGGAGACATCCATTATGTAAGCGAGTCTTTAGGATCTCAAAGTGCCAGAATTTTATTAGTCCGTTATAACCTTCGTTCCCTACCCCTACCCCTATCCCGATCCCTCCTCTTTCCTTCCTCGTGCCCCTCTTACACAATTTCCATTTACAGTCCTATTTATAGGACGCGCAGGATATCTTAAGGATCAATCGAGGCGAAATAAGTTGATCTGGGAAAGAACGCTCCGTCGAGTGTACTCTGCGTCGCGACGCACATCCATTTGAAATCTGATCTGCCTAATGCGTCATGACACTAACGGAAGACGCGACTGTCCCTGGAGGTAGTTGGACAGTGCACGTGGTTCGAGGGACGCATAGAAAGAAGAACTCGGTCGGCGCGGCAGGTAGATAGACGCGAAGATGGCTGAAGAAGGAGCTACGTATCCGTCCGACGCCCAGCGTCGTTTCTGGGATCGTAGCACGCCAGGCGCAATCATTTATCAGCGGCGTCACTGTTCGAGTCGGAATCCTTCGCGTGGGGCCAGCCTCCTTCATCCATCTTTCGTTTGAGGAGATTCGCCTGCCATTTATGAGATATTGTGTGTAACGAGGACTGAAGAAGCGAAGTGAATGAATGAAGAAGGAAGGATACGTGGAGTCCAGAGAGGGAAAGAGAGATAAGACCGTAGATAGTAATGTGCTTGAAACGATGTCCGGTATTAGCTAGTTTTTCTATTGTAGTTCTTATAGATTCTCAGCTGCCGAGTTTCATCTGGCTGGAGGCTGACGGAGTCGGGCGGGAGGAGGTGGAGGAGACTCCCTGTAGTAAGCGATTATTTTATCGCTCTTTGGCGATCAGCCAAAGACTCGCTACAGGGCGAGCATGGAGTATCTGTCGAAAGGGCATCCAGGGCATCCAGGGCATCCAGGGCATCAGGCTGTATCGCGGATTTAGATTCCGCAATCTTCTTAACGTGTAATCCTATAACTACACACCCCTCTTCTTCGCGGTCTTTTGCGAATGCAATAGGCACTCTAAGTATCTTGGACAATATTGATCCGCTGACGTAACCTGCAGGTACCTCCTCCGAATTAAAGTTTAACTTTGCCAAGGCGGTATCTTGCGAGTCTGCATAATTGGCTAATAATTCGCAGGCTGTTATTTTTTCATAAGCGGCTGCCACTTACGAGCTCTGGGGCTGCCGCTGCGGTTGCTGCTGTTTCTGGTGCCCGACAGCGACGTGCGTCTTTTTTTTTTAAATTTTTCCTTCTCTCACTTTGACTCCTTTTCACTTCGCAGGAAACGTAATCCTTAATTAGTCGGCCCGCGTTTGTTAGCTGCTACCTGCTTGCCTACCTGACGTTATGCTTACCACTATGCGGTCACCTCGTTATATGCACATACGTGCACTGTATGTGTTAACCCGTTTTCCTGCAGTATCGGCTCATCGCTATTTTCTTGCCTATTTTTTCACCCCTCTTCCTCTTTCTTCGTGCAGTCTTTCATCCTTCCTTGCTCTTCTCTTTCTGCCTGAGCAGCCAGCGATTTCTATCCGATAACCATACATAACGATCGACAGCTATTCGATAACGGCAATTTACATTCAATCGGCTGTTTTTCTTATCAACACACCGAAACCACAACATTAATTAGAGTATTAATTGACACTGCAGCTTCGCAATTTGTGCCTTGCATTATTTCCAAATATTCCGTAGAAGATATTTCCAAGTTGCCAAACTTCCTGGAATCGAAAGGAACGTCTGATCTCATTTGCAGAAAATTTGAAAATACCGACGAACATTTAATACTGTATAAATATGGACCAGTCAGCTTTCATTTTTCTTTTTAATAATTTTACAGGCAAATTTCGGTAATGAAAAATAATTAAGAAAGTATGGCTAACTTGGCACGGACCATCCTGCTCTCTAATGGCCCTTTAGCCTGGTCGATTTGCTCAAGCTGTAGCTAGTCAAGTATATACGGTGTGTGTGCATGCTATACATATACGTTATAGCAGCTCTGACGCCCCGGTAATTCGCGATCCGTTTTTACTCTCTGCGATTTTCAGCCTGAAAGCATTTTTCACCCCTCATTCTGTCTCTCTCTCTCTTACTCGTGTCCCTTACCAACCTGCTTTCTCTGTTTTTCTTACGGTCACGAGTCCCTCACTGCCGGATGCGCCTAATTTGTCGCTTCTAACCTGACTGGAACGGCGCGATGCCGGCGCCATTGAATTTCCTCGAGAGAAAGGAAGTGTACCGATCCGCACCCCCAGCTCCGTGTCCGCCGAGGTGGAATAATCAATTCTGACCCAGAGAAATCTTCTTGCGAAACTTATGCTTTCTTCTTGCCCCCCCCCCCTCCCCCTCTCTAAATCCTAACGCACACACTTACCTTTTATCTTTCTCCCTCCTCTTTCGAGTCCCTCCCCCATTCCCCTCTTGCCCTCTTCTTGCTCCTCTCCTCCTACCCTCTTCTCCCGCAGCGGGTGTCGCTTTTCTCCTGCTTTTCCTCGAGGACCTCCTAATCCGCCGTGTAAATCGCGATAGCAATTTCCACTCGGAGGGAAAGAGCGCGAAGAAATTGAAAAGCAGCCTCCCAATTACTTTCTCGTTACACTCGAGTCTCCCCCTTTTCACCCTCGTATACTCCCCTATACTCTCTCGGTATACAATGCTCTTTTGTCCCGAACCTGCGCGTCGCCTTGTACTTTCCTTACGTAGGGGAATCCCCCGTCTGCACTCCTGATGCCCACACGATTTAAGCGGCCAAATCCGCGAGTGGGTTGCTTCTTAACGGGGTCCTCTTCCGCGACCCCGTTGCGACGGTGGCGCAATTTCTCAGGAGCGGCCAATTGCTTTACGATAGTCCTTTACGAGCTGGCGCGTCGCAACGCTAAGGGACGCCAGGAGGATTGTGGGCCTGGCAGTTGGTAAACTTGACGTACGAGATTACACCACTTGAACGAGATAAAGTTTTCCCTTTCGCGCGGACATCAGCATCCCTCGGTTTCTTATACCTTGTCTTTTCTAGCCGATATGTTATTTCAATCCTTTGCATATATCTCTAATTTTTCAACGTTCTTTTAGTAATCTTAACATTTACATTCTGGTTTGATTGTTCTACTAAACGCACTTGGCTCTCCTTTTCCGTCGTACCGTTTACTCAGATCGTTGCAGTTGAGTCGACGGAAATGTCACTGCTTGAAGCACCGAGTCTGTGAGGAACTTGGCACGATAGGCTACACGTTAACGATTCGGAAGCTTTGGCCTCTTTGGCCTCGTTGGCTAAGCGCTGGAAAATTATTTCACTAATGCATCGCCTGTTTCTCTTGCACGCATTGCTGACGCACGCCTACGCGCAAACGCAACGTTCTCTTCCGTAATGACAATTATAATCCCCTTAACCCCTTTAACATTGGCACGTCAAGAGAGCACTTGAATCCTGTGTGCTGTGGCAATCCGTGTCAGAGAGGAAACATATTTGCTACTTGCTGCTCGCTGCTCGCTGCTGCACCTACCGCATATTTAATCTCAATTCTGATTTGCAGGAATGTTAATTGATGATGCTATACATGACTACCCAGCTTAATTGCGTTAATGAGATTTAGCAGATGTCATCAGCTGATTCTAGGTAGATGCCTCTGAAGCAATATTAAATTGTCCAATTAATGTTTGGTTATAGCTAACAATACAGCTACAGAAACAAATTCAATTATCTAGTTAAATCAAATAAACCGCATAAATTCATAATATATACATATAGTTGATCCGAAAGGTGCAATTTTAATAAAAGAATTCTTCTTGCATCTGAATTGTGCCCCAAGAATTTCATTTGCGCTACCGGCTACCAATAATCTGACTCTGAGAATCTCTAACGCAGTCCAATCGGCGCACAGTTTGGTGCGTCATTCGGCGTCGCGACGCCGGAGGTCCAGGTCTTCAGGCAGACGCCGCATCCAACATTCGACTTTCAAGTTCCTGAGTCAGAGGGTGGAATTTGTCCTGTCCTCGCTCCTACTTCTTCACCTTGTTCAGCAATGCCGATAATGGGGGCTGCTGGTGACGAGAGGGGTGGGAGGAGGGGCTGGTCGCATCGTTAAAACTATAAGGTGGTCAACGTGACGATGGATAAGAGTCGGCGGGACGCAAACGTCCTGGAGCACACAAACTACATCCCTTCAAAACGATGCCTCTGGCATTTTCGATTTTTCCAGGACGCGCTGCTATCCTGACTTGGCTCAAGTTACCGCAGGCTGCCAACGGGTTAAAGGAAAATGGTCCTCAAAATCCACCTACCAGACAGCAAGCTTTTTGCTCCCCATTCACAGACTTGTGACGCTTGAGCTTTTGTTTTCCTTTATATTTCACCATGATGCGCCTAATGGTACCACCTAGCTGTCTACACCACCTACCCTCTTGCGCCCCCCGCCCCTCCCTCTCACATAGTCGCCAGCCTTCAGCAACATTTAATGTGCCAGAACTGAACGGTCGTGACGCTCATATCGTAGATGAGATTCTAACGAGTTATGCAAGCGACAATATCGCGCTTCTCTTTCGAATTCTCATCATTGATGACCTCTACAGGCTATAATTGCAGTGTTTCCACGATTACGATGCTGCAATCAACGTGCACCTTCCGTCCGCCAGTGGTCGCTGGTTCCCTTTGCCAGAAACAACGGGAATCAGAAGGAATATCAAGGAGGGTAGAAGATTCCTGGGAACGTAGGTAGTTGCGTAAACGAGAAAGCGGGAATAAGACTGCTTGCAAAGCGTGATCGTATTATTGTCTGGTAGAAAAAGAGGAGAGTCGACGACGACGACGGCGACGCCCGGCTAAGGGGGTGTAGACGCGTCCTCGAGTGCACATCCTGTCGATGCGTGAAGTTGCATAAGGAGGGTGTAGAAAGATGCACAAAGGTGCAGAAAGGTGCAGAAAGGTGCAGAAAGTGCAAAAAAGGGCATGAAAGAAAATTGAGGGTGCCTATGGGTAACCTGCGCGTGGTTGCAGCAGCGAGTCGACGAATATCTGAAGAGACAGTCGTGCCAACGGAAGAGGCCGCCACGGTTCGAGCCTCGTCACTTGACTTACACGTGCACCCTTGTACCTTGTGTTCGCCACCCTTGACACCCTTGACACCCTAGACGAGCGGAACACCCCCAACATCCGTGGCACCCTTGGCCCTTCGCGTCTACACCCATTCTAAATACGTAAATGCATGTACGCACACGCACGCACCTCTATCGCCTCTAGGTCTCTCTTCTCAATCTATTGTCTCGCGTTGGAACTATATATAAAGAGTATCAGGAACTATAGAACTCTTTCGAGTGCTAATGGAACTCACTTTGTTTTTATAAATTTAAAAAATTGAGGTGCCAACTACACGCAGCCTCCCTTGAGGGTGTTGAAACTTAACAGGCTCCGTGCGGTCTTACCTTCGGTTTAGCCGAGCGAACGGAGATATTTAATATTTAAGCGAACGAACCCTTACACATAAAAATTTAAGCCTCGCGGGCCCGCCGATCCTCATATTGACCTTCGCAACCTTCCTTAACCCCTGCGAGCCCCCGTCATCCTTCCGGTTCTCTTTCAATTATGCACGAGTACTTTCCGATCCCCGCGTCTCTCCTGCGCGCCCGCTTATCCGTACTTATTCTCAGCCGGTCATGTAAACGCGAAGCCAAGCTTCACGTATGAACATACGTTGCTTCATGCGTGATCAGTGATCAGGTTGAACCGCTCAGGAGAAAAAGGATCCGCCTAACGTCGAGGCTGTCGCACCAGTCATCACCAATTTCCCATTCTTTCTTCTGCTCCAGTCTGATTACCTACGTCTGTCTTTCCTGCCGTAGACTTTGCATCCTACTGACAGACACAGGCTTCCGCCTTTCCAAACTCTGCCAAGGATCCCCTTTGGACTCCTGCTCTCCTCGCGATCCTTTTCAGGTAAGGGCAACACACACGTGTAGCACGTACCTTGGGAAACATGAGGGGGCGACGGAGGAGCGAGGGACAGGGTTTGCCCCCCCCCCCCCCGGGCTTAATTTCATCTCCTGGAGGGAGGGGCTGGGTGTCACGTGGCGCCGCGGGTATACGTATAAACACGGCCGTAACACTTGGACTTGGGGAGCGCACGAAAAAGTTGGACAGATCTCGAGGAATCTTGATGCATGAGTTATTCCCAGGGATTGAATAGGCGAGAATGTAGATATCGACGACAAGAGGGCTGCTCGAACTTTCTTTCGAAGCTCCAGCACGCGAATACAGATATACACACTTACGTGTACACACAGGCAAACGTCCGAAGACTCGCTCGCACTTTGAGTCTCCCCGAAGAACAAGAAGCTCAGGTCGCATCATCCCTTCGACTACCCCTGTGGTGACTACCACAAGAATAGCAGACTAGGAGACTAGCAGCCAGTCACCCTACACTCCCCCCGTATCCTCTTACTGGCTCCTGCCTCCCTTCGCGCCCCCCTCAAATGACATCATCCGGCGGATCGGAGGAAACCGTTGGATCTCGCAAGCCTCCTCTATACATATACAATACATATTACGTTAAAATCCAGCTTCACCTTCCTCTTCCCGGTGAAGATTCCTTGAGGATCGATCGGACCTCCGAATTACGAGGGTTGCGTCATCCCCGGCCCTCCACGTCGACCCTTCTTAATTTTCATCAGCCACGCGTGTCGTGCGGCGCTTCCTTCGCTTTGATAGGAACGTCCGCAGTTTCGATTTCTTCCTCGTCGACGCTCGATTGGACGTCGGCACGGCTCGAGTGGCTCTTTTCGTCCGGACGCTTGGCGTCGTTGTGCGAGCGTAGCCGTCCGTGCCTTTCGCGTCTCCTTGAACGACTAGTCTGCCTCGGGCAACGATTAATCCTCTACGAGATCCGATCTCTGTTTTGGCGAATGAAACAAGTACGATGATTAATGGATTCGCTGGTAGCGACGAGCTTCGCTGTTATCATTCGTGAAATCTCCTTCGACATTAGGAAGTCAAATATTTTCGAAGACGATGACACGTCGACGACGTGCGCGTGCGTCGAGAGTTATCATATTTTATTTTATTTTTTTCACTGCAAACGTCACGCGACTGGACAATTTTACTTGGCAAATTTTAAACTGGCCATTCTCCAAGCTCGCTCTCTGACCTTTCAAGCCGTTTTTTTTTCCTCCTAACCTTCGTTTCGTTCATCCAATAAATCGTCACGAAAGTTTTTACCAGCCACTTTTTGTTTTATTCCTTTTTTCCCTAATTTTTAATCTGGGGGGGGGGGG
>JARQTJ010000516.1:118575-178109 GCA_030142635.1 Trachelus troglodyta | reverse complement strand
AGAGAGAGAGAGAGAGAGAGAGAGAGAGAGAGAGAGAGAGAGAGAGAGAGAGAGAGAGAGATAGAGAGAGAGAGAGATAGAGAGAGAGAGAGATAGAGAGAGAGAGAGAGAGAGAGAGAGAGAGAGAGAGAGTGAATAAAAAAAGTCTCCGGCAGTTTCACAGCGGTTTTACACAGTTTTCACGTAATCCAATTTCAGTCGCTCGCGGCATCACGAGAGCTAAACGGAAATCGTTTGAAATGAATTTCAAAATTCTTACACAGATGTAGAATAAATACACGCGCGTCTCTATCCCATTAAATTCCTTGGATTCAAGTACTCGAGCTCTCTCTCAAAAAATTACGTTGAAGTGCGAAATTTCGATAAACGTTTCTTTATTTCCTTTATTTCTCTTGGCCTTCGCCAATTTCTCTTGTAAATTAAAGTGCGTTTCAAAGCTCGCTTGCTCAACGCCGAAACGATTTCCGAAGTCGTCGGACGCGTAGCGTCGTTTGCCCTTTGAATTTTAAATCTGTGAACTCCAGTGTGCCGTAAGGGAGGTCTTTACAGCCTGTCGACCTCCTTGAGGTTATCCTTCCAGTGAATTCCGGCCGCGGCTCTCTTCCTCGTGCGCTAGTAGATCCTTGGACCATTTTCTGCTAAGGATAGAGTCGGCTTTTCTTTTGCGTCCGCTCGTTAGAGAGATACTCAATCTCCTCCATTTTGGATGTCGGATCGTTCTTTAAAAATGTATTGGTTACTGCTGCAATCCACTTTGCGATCCCCCCCCCCCCCTTTTTCCCCCACACGTCAGCCAACCTCAGGAGCATCATCGGTCGATACGAACGAAGCGCCTCGTCAAGGGTTCTTGGCTCTCATTGATTCGCGTAATGGTCAGTCGACGAATTGCTCCACTCAGCAATGCCAAACCATAGCGATTCTATCTCTTTCCAGTGATCGATCGATCGATCGATCGAACGTTCGATCGTTGGATCGTAAAATTATTTGATGCTCCAACTATTGAATACGACGGCTCGAGTGGCATCAGATGCATTAAATCGATTAACATAGTTAGGAGTTTCTCTGAGAACGTAACGTGGAGATGGTAGAGTGTGCAGCATCCAATCCTCTAATAGATTTCGGCTTTGAGGCGATACAGAAAGTCTGAGGAGTTCATCCGGAGGGGGATGTCACGTAGCTATATTATATTATACTTCCCCCCCTATCTCTCTCTCTCTCTCTCTCTCTCTCTCTCTCTGTATTTCTTCACCTCTTATACATATTCCCATGGTCTTTGGGATAAGCACCCTCATAAGGGTGCTTTCGTGCTATTCTTCAAGGTTGACTCTGTTATATGCCAGCAGATCTAGATTTCGGTGGTCCGGCTCGTGTTTCCTGGAAAGTAGTCGGTTAATCAAAAAAATGAGCCTCTTTGAAGAGGGAGACTGGTTGACCAATTGGAGCTCTATCGAAGCAGCAGCGCACATATAACGGCCAGCCACGCACGTCTTGATACGATTTTAATTAAGGCAACCCGTGTAATTGTACTGCGCGTAAGAAATGGTCGGTTAGCATGTCACCTTTTGCATATTCCTCGCATCGTTGCTGCGCCGTTGCTGGCTATCCTTATAATACGGGGATTAGAGGTTTGCTCAAGTTATCCATATCCTCGAGGATCCTGAAGGAATTCAATATCGGGACAGGTAATAGTCAGGAAGCAGCGACTGTTTCGCATTCCGGAATCTGAATCTTCCTGCTTGTGCCTCCTTGTGGCTCTGGTTTCGTCATTTTCCAATATTCCGAGAAACCGTTTCGCTTCCTGTCCTATTGGCTCCTTTCTAAGCAATGACACCACTATTTCAGTTCTGCTTGCGATACGGAGGAAAATAAGGCTGAAAGAGAAAAAGTCGAGAAATCGTGAGATCAATCTGTCCCGACGTCCGCGCAACGCCCATCTCATCTGATCTCGTCCATAGGTTCTCATCTAGTAGGTTCATCCGTTGGTCCATTGCTATATACGTGTGTCTACATCTCCGGATCTTCCCTCGTGGATTATAGAGGTTGGTCTTAGCTTCTATTCCTTTGGTGAATCTCTATATTGGAAAGTAGCTCGGAAACGATAGGCGATGGAAGATTTGATGTCATTTTCGTTGTCGTCGTCCTGGTACACCACAGGGGTTGGTTAGGGTTTACCTCTGGATGCTGGATGGAGTCGACGCGTCTATGCGGTTAGGATGAAATTGATTTCACAGGAGATCGATTTTCCCATCTACCAGAATGAGATCACTCCTCGTATACGCTCGCTCCTCCGACTCGCCTCATTCCTAGAGCATCCAACGCGACCTGGAATCCCGACACTTATTAGTTTGTCAAAGACCTCGTAAATTTCCTCTAGGTACATACGACCTTACTCTAGTTTTAGAACTCGAGTTTCCTAATCTTTCGTTTTCTCAATAAAGATAAACGGTTCAACGGTCGGCCGGTCCTCTGTGTCTCGGTCCTGTTAATCGATTCACCCGCGCGCGCGCGCGCGAGAGAGAGAGAGCAGCTACATTTAAGCCTGGTTCACTTTAGTGGGCCCCGAAGTATTGAGCTCGCGGATACGTGGAAAAGGTCGTCTAGATTGAAGTGTCATTGTCATCGGGGCAGGTTGCCGGTGACGTAATTGGGATGCTCTGGCTGTTGCTCTCCGGATCGGCCGAGTCTCCTCGGCTAGAAGATCGACGACGGGGTGACACGCTCGGTTTCACTGACAATGAGATCATTCGGCATATTCGTACTCGCAGCCTCCCAGATGTCTGGAGTAACTTAAGCGAGGACGACCTTGGGTCGCGAACCCAGCCGTGACCCCCTGGTTAAGGAAGACCTCGCCATCCATACCGAGACTGTTAACCCGCACAAGAGCAAAATGGCAAGGAGGAGCCTGGCCGGCTGAGAGGAAGTGCCCAGGCCGGCTCCCATCGAGAGGATTTCCGCGGATTCTCCTTCCTGCCCAGTTGAATGACATTAGCGATCGTTACCTTGTGGCGTCGTTACTTCGGGATCGAGCTTGAACCTGCTTTATCCTAGGAAGAGGGCCCTTCTGGTCTTCCTGTGCTCGTTCGAGCAAATAAACCGGAAACAAAGGGCGTCAGTGCACTTCCTTTCTTCATCTCCACCGAATGGATTGCGCGGATGCGATTCGCTTTCAATCCACTTTAACTATTCTCAGTTTGCTCCGCTCCATCCTCTTGGACGACCTGGACACTGGACAGCGCTGTGCTAATGGTATGCCGATACGATTTAATCGACGATAAAGTTTTTACGCCTGGATACACGCAGCCGCCTCCTCAAGCTCCCCTTGCTCCCAAGCTCTCTCCTGTCTTCTCTTCGATCTTCGATCCACTCACTATTTTTTCCATGCTCGATTCCCTGTAGTGGCAACCATGATTCCTATAGACGTCGCGTGTCCGCTTATGCAAAGACTCGCTCTGTCGGTCGCTCGAGCTTCGACTTTGCGATAGAATCTGTATTTCGAAGCGGTAACGCTGATAAATCATCATAAATCACGCGTTACACTGCACAATTACGTTGGGTCAAAGGTCGCTCGATGAAGATCGAATCAAAGTCCGATAATACGGTCAGTCGTAAGTTGCATCGTGCTCGGCAGCGTGCGTCGTGACGCTGTGGCACGGCGGGACTATTTCACTTCCTGACGCGTAATCGCACAGGGATCATTGTACGGACTTTCATTTTGACAAGTAATCCCAGGACACATTGAAGAAGTACGATATGATGTCGTAAGAAGGGAATGTTTAGCGAGCAAACATTGATACGCATTATTCTTGTAAATTTGTATGTGGCCCTAAGGGTGAGCTTTAGCAGAAAATTAAATATACCTATGAATGTTATATACACTGTAAACATATGTACGGACGGGGTAGGAATATCAGAGCAACGTTAAATATATTCATATTCGTCGAATTTGTGCTATCTGGGTTCTCGGGAGGCAACTTGATTGATATCCGGTTTGCGTGATAACAACGAAAAGGTTCTCGCTCGACTCGACCTGATATCAAATGAAGGCGGAGAGGTCATAGCTGATAGCGTTTCCAAACTTTTAAATGCAAATCCAGAAACTAGCTGTGAGAAGATTTTTGTCATTGGCAATTGAAAGCATGCGTGGCACTTTTCAGAGATAAGGAGATAACGAACAAATCGATTTTCACCCTTCTAGGTAATAATAGCCCTTGTCGATAATATATATATGTATACATGTACACACACATATGTTGGCATAACACTGGGTAGGTAGGGGGTATGTGTGTACCGCGCGACTGAAGCTACATCCCACCATCGAGGAGGGTGACTCGTTAATCCGCCGCGGAATCTTGGCTAATTTTCGAATTTCCCCAACCTCCCTCCACCTCCCACCCGAATCCCCGTTAATATCCTATTAAACCGCCCTTCTGCCGTAGCCCTAATTTTACCGTTAATAACTCATTAGCCATCGGTCCCGAGGAACGTAGAGCTGCACTTTGTCGGGACTAAAATCTGCCTTCACCCCTATCTTCACTTTGACCTTCGATCCTGAGGGGTTAAAGGGTGGTAGATATGCTGGCCCTTTGAATTTTCCGCAAATACCAAGAAATATTGTTAGCTGCTCAACTCGAACGAGGAAACTCTGTTCTGCTCTTGAGAATCTCGTAGAATTTTTCGTCGTTTTACAAGATTTTCCATCATTTCGTGTTCGTCGAGTGTCGCTTAATCGGCCGATTATCAGAATAAGGATTCTAAAAGAAAGGACGGCGCCTTGCGATCGCTCTTAGACGCTCGTAATTAGTGGAATCGCTGGAAGCGAGAGGAGACGAAGATGATGTCGCGCAATGAGAAACGGGAGGGAAAATCCCAAGCAACTATAGTATAATACAGTATAGGTATGTAAAACGTGGAGCTTTGATAAAGCAACCAGATATTATAATCGCTGCTTCCACTGCTCGTTTAGTAATCTTTTACGAGGCCATTTCTTCCTGCCGTGAACTCTCACCCCGCAGAATTCTCTGTAACGTCTATAGCTATACGTGTTACTTTCCACTCGTGTTTACAATTTTAGAGCCATCGGCGGGACAAACGATTAAAAATGAAATTTCTTCAAATTACCTTTCAGAGAAGTAATGCGAGCAATATACACACATACGGATCGCGAAGTTGTCCACTTGCGCCGAGATTCGCGTAGTTGATTTACCCGCAAAAACGTCATTTTTTGTGAAAAAATAAAAAAATCGTGGAATTAGGAACAATTTGCGATGAACCCCGTACTCCCGTTTGACGAAAGAGGACATTGCCGTGATCGAATGGTTCCGACAAAGACTTCCGGTATAGACGAATAAATTTCAGAGAACCTTGTCGCGGTGACTTCAGCGAGAAAATAAAAACTTGCAACCGGAAGTGATATCCGAGCGACTACCGGAAAATACGGGGTTGATTAACGAGCGTCGCGTTATTGGAAGAGGGAAACTTATACGACGACGATGGGAACTCTCGCGTATTTTTTTCTTTTTTTTTTTTAAATAGCTACTAGCTTGCGAATACTCGGAGACGCGTTCAGACTTCTAGCGGCGTCTAACGACGCCTGACGACGGCCTCCGATGTCTTACGTCCTATCAGGAGACTCGTCGTTCTACGATACGCGCGAATCAGCAAGAGTTCCTCCTATAGCGCTTTTACGAAATTACTAGAGGATTTGTCTCGCGTGCCAGAGCGCCGCGACGCTGCAGGATGCGAATCGCATATAAATCTTGAAAAGCCTAGAAGGAGGGACGAGGCGAAAGAAAGAAGAAGAAGATACGGAAAGACGGGAAAAAATGCTGAAAAGTTTAAGAGGCCTGAGTCAGTGTGTGCAAAACCACAGTGAAAACGAGCGTCTCGACGCCCGAAGCCGGAGGCGTCTGCGAGGGCATCGGAGAGTCGACAGCCTGAGAAATTTTAGTTTTATAGTTGCTTGAAAAATTGGGCTGCTCTAGCGTGAAAAATGGCCGATAAGGCACATCTTCGCCCCCCCCCCCCCCAACCATCCCTCCCTCCTCCTCCAGCTCCCCTTTGCATCCCCCCCTTAACATTCAACGACATGCCAAGGTGCGAAAGCCCCACCCTCGTTGCCCCCCACCCCCACCCCACCCCCTACTCCCCTCTTCGTCGTTCACCGCGACACTCAATCCCATAGTCCTCCTGGGGTACTGCCATTTCGGAGGGTAAACTTTTGAATAGTTATTGAATACATTGTCGTATATAGAGTGTGCTAATATTAGAATCAGTTCCCTGGTAATGGCTCTAAGGACCCGTTAAAAATTCATGGATTTTTGTAGAGAAAAGAATGAGGACATGGAAAGGATCAAGGAGGATGGGAGGAGAGGGCAATGAAATAGAGAGATCAATAACAGCATGTATATATGTATATATATATATATATATATATATATATATATGTACCTATATACATTTGCTACATATATATGTAGAAGCAAATCCCACGGGAGAGATCCGCGAAATCGCTGGCCCGTTTGGTATGGGATCGCGCATTGTATTTCGATAGCGAGAAAATGGGAACCGCTTCGAAGGGCCAAGTTTCCTCCAGATGTTAATATTTCGATTTTCTCAGTAACGAGCAACGCGTGTCCAGCCTCCTGAATTGGATCATCATTTCAGAGATTTCTGGATCTCGATTTTTCTTCCGATTCGCGAGCACACGTTCTCATGTTAATATGGAAACTCGAATATTTCGAAACGGCTTGAGCTATGGCCCTCAATGGTCAAAGTGCGTCAAACTGCGTCAAACCGCGGGAAAGTGAAGAAGATGAATGTCCATCAGAAATTCTTTTTCGATTCGTGCATTTGTCCGTGATGTTTCTCAATGACAAGTTGGCCATTGCTGTTAACAACATTGTGATAAAGCCATTCGCACGTGGCCAAATTCGCCAAGGCTCGTAAAGCGCAGTCGGCAGTGGATCCTCGTAAAACGTAACAGCAGGCAACAAATTTAGTTTTCCCTTTTTCTCCCCGTTACTCGCGAAGAAATCTTTACGACGTAAATTCTAGCGATCCGGAGGTCTCAAGTCCTCAAGGAGTCTTGAGCTTCGTAATTGGAGCACGACTCGATGGAGGAGACTCCGTCCCTTCGATCGTTTCTCCGAAGATTCTGGATGCGTTTAAGCCTTTCGAGATCGATGCGGTTCCTGGTAATGAACGACGCTTTCAGCACGTGCGAATTCTTCGCTGAAATACTCCCGCTCCCTCTCTCTCTCTCGCTTTCGAGCGAGGAGCGTGATCCAGAGAGTAGTAATATTAGTAATAGTAGTAGTAGTAGTAGTAGTAGTAGTAGTAGTAGTAGTAGTAGAGAGAGAGAGAGAGAGAGCAGCAAAGGTTAAAAAAGGAAGGGGAAACGAAAAAGGGCAGCGAACGAACCTCGTATCATTGTACATTGCATAACTGAAGGCGATACTTTAACGCTGGAGAAGAATTTCAAGAGTAAACGAGTAAAATAGTAAACGAGAAAGAGAGAGCGAGTCTGAAATTCCGCAAACGAATCGTGCACACTAAGAAATCGGAGTGCGGAAACGTGCAAAGGGACTACGTGGTCAATTAATCGCGATCTAAGACGGTCGGTTACCCGCGAAATTCAACCTGAGAAGAAGATTGAGTCTCGAGCGGGTTCGGTTGTAAACCGTTTAAAACAGTAATAAAACTGGGAGTTTTTGCCAGACCTTTCCCCGCTGAGCCTCTCCTCGCGTTTGACTGGGGCCAGTCCTGGGGGTATATTTGTAAGTCGAAACACGTCTTGAATATACGATAAAATTTTCCCCTAGATTTGGGTTCATCCTGAACGCGACTGAAGTTTCTCCGCCTGCTTTTGCGATCTACAGCATCCTTGGAATCGGCATCGGTAGCAGCATTTCCCATTCCTACTTGACTAACTCTGTTTCTATTATTTCACTCTTCTCCTTGGTTTCTTTTTCTTTTTTCTTTTCTCATTTCTCATTTCTCTTAGCCTCTTTTTCTCTTTATATTTTACAACGACTCAGAGGCAGCAGTCCTGTACCAGGCGACTCGAACCAGGAGATGGTGATATATGCATACATATACAAGAGACACTATCGCCGAGTTTTCCCCCTATTTATGTCCGAGATTCTATGTCCACTTACAGATTCATGTGCCACCGGAAGGACTTCCCGAAGTCCACTAGACTTTTGACTTATCCGAAAACTTCTTCTCTAGATGGAATCGCAGATACATATTTTATTTCCCTGTGCAACTTTGTCCTCCTAGTAACTTTGTCATTTTATCTTGAATAACAGAATATTAGTCAAGTAATAAAAGAAAGTGTAATCAAACTGCAAGTACTGGTTATGCCGATACTTCAGTTTGACTGGCAAGCGCGATCAAAGCTGTAAGCTCAGCAAGCGAATGATGGATCTTTGAAAAACGCACGGAGTAAAGACGCAGAATTGGTATCGATAGAGTTCGGTTTAAATTTAACCTAGAAGCGAAGAGCAAAGTGATATAATAGAAGATTTTCATTGAATGTTGTTGTCTCATGAAGTCATGACTCATCTTGACTCATTCTGACTCAAGTCGACTCGACTCAATGGACTTTACCCTTTCCCTATTCCCGAAGGAGCAACCCATGCGGATTGATCGCAGTTGAATGGCTGTTCCGGGTCGAGAGCTCAGGAACGACGTAGAATCTGTTAGCAGTTATGTTCGTCGGGCTTCCCCTTAAGGGTGGTTTCCATCGAGGGCTTGCGCTACCCTTCTCTGATACATGAGAGCTGTTTACACCATCTCGAATAAGCGGTTGGATTAAGCCTCGTAAAATCCATTTCCAACACTGCGAAATTCTATCAAGATTTACTTGACATCCCCTAAATGTCTTCGTTCACGTTTCACTGGCAACAATTTTTATAGTTTTACGGCGGCGAAATTCGCGAGCATCCACTGGCTGGATTAAAGCGTGCCTGGAGCTTTGAAGCTTTTGCAATGTTCATATCTGTAAATAGACTTGGAATTCTGTTCCTTTTGAAGTTTAGTATTGTCGTTTGGATAGCCTGACCCGGAGGGACTTTAATTAGAACTGTATAATGTGATTTTATTGTTTCACTGTTCGGAGCAACTTAGAGCCATATTGAGAGGTTAGGTGTGGTCTTCTCTTTCGACCCATCTATCGACTAGGTTTTACTTTTCTAGGAATAACCGATTGTCAGTCTTCTTAAGATCCTCTTCTGGACCATCCTGTCTATGGCACTGCTACCAACCCAAATCAAGAGATCACTAGTCTTCTCAGCTCCAGGTGCCCCTCATCAGCCAGAGGCTCTTGACTTCTGGCTGGTCGAATCTGTCGTTTTTTCTTTGTACTGATCTTCCAGGCCTGCTGGGAGCTATGGTAAAAAGAGTCGGAACCACCTTGGCCACGATGCTGAATCGAGGATGAACGTGAGACGTGTCGAACAAGGGCTGATATCCTGGAGGGGTTTGGAAGATTGATAGGCCGGGGGTTATTTTCGCACTTGTCTTACTCGGCAAGCAGAGGGCCATGTCTGGAAGAGTCATCGAGCACCTTCTTCGACGTTCCACACCTACCTCCTAGAGATCTAGGAGGATCTAGGAAGATCTAAAGCCGAGGCGATTCTTTTTCTCACCCAGACGTGCATCACCATCACGAACGAGCTTATTCTTCTTTCTGCAGCTTGCGACATTGGCTCCTACTTTCGATGATTTGCCGTTAAGCACATTCTGCATGTAGGTATTGATTAAGATCTCACCGCAGGTATTACTAGAAAATGTCTGCTAAAAGAGGTTTTGCCTTCCCTAGTCATCTCGGAAGTACATCTGGACTCTGCCTTTTTTTACGTCTTTTTTTAATATCATTTCTCTCTCTCTCTCTCTGTCTCTCTCTCTCTCTCTCTTTTATCCGGAAGAGTAATGAAAGAACCAAGCGCAGTTCCCTCGTTCATTAGTTCGAGTGATTTAGTACTTCCGTTGAGAGTCGGGGAAGGAAAACGGGGATAACGGTATGAATTAGGGGTGGTTTCGAATTTTTACCAAATTCAAAATCTTTCCTTTGTGTCAGAGGTTATATTGAGAAAACAAATTCTTCGAGAATTATACATGGGCTCGTTGAGCTCCCTTGTTTGTAGGATCGGAGGGGTGGATTACCTGCGGTTTTGTCTTCTGGTAAAGGGAGAAATTTGATCCTGTTCTCGTCGACGCTTTAATTCTTAGTTCTCCTGTCGCCCCTTCTCGACAGTGTTTCTACACTAAAAGTTTGACGTTGCGCAATTCAGCAACTTGAAGCGACTATCAGCGACTATCAGCGGCAGCCTATAGCCAGAGCTGGTAAGACTCGAGTCCGGATGAAAATTTGTGCTAGCGGACAGGGTGTAAGAGCAAAAATAGAAATATGAAAATCCGAGGGGGTTGCGCGCGTCTCCGATGGCGAAGGAGTTTCCTTGGTGCGACGCGTATTTCAGATTTTTATTCACCGAGTGGTTTGCGGGTGAATGGTAACACTGGTAAAAACTTTCAAAAACGTCCCTACAGAGGGAAACTAGCTTAAAGAAAGTTATCGGTTTGCCATTTCGGTAGGAGCTCGCAACTTTTGGATAGTGATGCACGATGGAACGACGCCAGGCGTCGCGGTAAACAGAGCCTTTTAAGGCTTTAACGGGGAATGCATTGTAGCATCTTTTAGATGACGAACAGAAAATCTCGCACACAATTTACAAGAGACCATTTCGCCCTACACTTTCCGGTTGTATGTTATCGGCTAACCGAAGTACAATTGGGCACAATTCTATTACGCATTATGCATTGATAATAAGAGTATAGAATTAAATACTTAAACGGACGCCCGTCCGTCGTGACGCCATCGACCGGCCAATGCTGACCCAAAAAAAAAAGAAAAAGTACTCGAATAACTATTGAAACGTTGAACCATCCAATCGATCGGTGATCAAACCCCATTTGTAACCCTTCGAATCATCTGATCACCGGACAGGATCTACAAGTGCCTGTCTATAGTATATATGTATATGTATACCTGTGTAAGTAGAATGTCGAAAGGAGTAAGAGTTGCAAGAAAAATAAGGACCGCTGCTGGCTTTATCGCACGGTTCCTGGGATCTGGGATCTGGGTACTAGATTCCAGCATTCTAGGGTCGTCGGCTCAGCGCCTAAGGGATGAAAAGCATGAGGGGGATGACGGGCGCGAGACCCGGGCCGTCGCGTGGCGCTCCGAGAGGCCGAGTGTGTCAGAGTGTCAGAGTGTCAGAGTATGAGGCGAGGTCGCCGTCGAGGCGCTGGCTGAGCTGGCTGAGTTGCCTGAGCTACCTGAGCTGCCTGAGCTGCCTGAGCTGTGTGCGGTGGTAGCGGAAGGCGCCGAGAGTTTCTCGAGGCGCGCTGGCGACAAATCGATCCGTGCTTTGCAATTAAAGTCGCCCCGTACTGCTGGCGTGTGCGGTGCGCGATTCTTATCCGGACCGTGATTGGCCGCTGGAAGCACAAGCCCTTGCCTCCTCTCTACTCTCTTCTCTCTTGCCCTTGTATTTCTCTCCTTAGTTCTTCGTTCTCTTCGATTAAAAACGACGCCGTGCGTCCCGACGGACGTGGTGGCGACTTTGGCCTCGATAAGGTGGCGCGACTTCGATCACTATCAGCCTAATATTCAACCTGGACTCAGATATCCCCACTTTAATTTTTTTCTTATCGTTGAAAATTAGCTCGTATTTTTCATTCCTTCCGCACTTCGACCTCGTTTCAATCTCGTTTCAATTTCGAGTAAAACATCCCCAATCGATTAGGCTGCAGCTACATTTGAATTCCGCATGCTGCAACTAGTAACCGGGCTCAATTGCAGCAGGATGTTCGACTAGATTCATCTCGGTTCAGTTGCAGGTTTATCTTTCGCCGATGTTCTACCGTAGTGGGCCCTCCCTCTCTTCCCCCTCTTTCCAATCCCCACCCACCCTTGCGTATTTTCCCTTAAAACGAAGCCAGAACTTTAATTGTTACAAATGGCATAATGGATCGATCGTGGATCGATGATCGATCGATGAATAGTGCGATGCCTGACGACTATACCAGGGGACAGAGAAGATCAAGGGCGAGAAGGTCGGGAGGAAACGTCGTTAGTCCTGGACACGTACAAACTCGTCCACGAGGCTCTTCTTCAATAATGCATGGGGTTTGACGTACGGATTCGGGCAGGAGGGATGGGGGGGGGGGAGGTACCTGGGGAATCGGGTACCAATAATTTATCAGCATCAATAATAGGATTTTGATGGAATGGCCGGGAATGATAGGAGACGAGGACGAAGAAGAAGAAAAACCGAGTCCCTTCCCCATTGGGCTAACCTTTCTCAAACCATGAGAGCAGCACTGAATAATCCATTGCTCACGGATGTGCAACATTAAAACCCTTAAATTCCGCACAGATCTAGGAGGGCTCGATAAAGACAAGTTGGCGATATAACTATTTCAAGCACAATGACCTTGAAAAGGTTTGGTGTCTCTCTCTGTTTCTCCAGGTGGTGTGCAACTGCCAAGTCCGTAAAATATCTGACTTGCACTCTGACTAAAAGTCGTTAGAGGGTTTTTATCGACACGCTTGTTGGGCTGCCGCTGAAATACCGTTCTGCTGAGGACAAAGGATTGTGGAAACTATATAAAGATAGGCAATACGCACACACACACACACGCACGCGCGCCCGCGCGTATCAGGAAATACGAATCTACTGGGTATATTTCATTTTTCATGAAAATTTCAGTTCGAATAAAGCGTGTCCGTTGCAGTGCTATACAAGTGTGCAAAAGCACAAGGGTTTCAGGAGTTGTAGGGGGTGGAGTGGGTGCAGTGGGTGCAGTGGCTGAGCACTTGAACAACTATCGGCTAAAAGTTTCAGGAGGTAAAACGAACCAAGTCCAGCTGCATCTAGATTCTGCAATACATAGCTATACGTATGTGCGATACACACGCGCACACTCACACAATAGGTACTTAATACATGGTACAGTCCGCGCTGTGAAATTCTCTCGGGGAATTTTAGGTTGGTCAACCTGGATAATTTTAGGTTTGCCGGAAGCGGGAAATCTGGGAGACGTAAAGTTTCCTGGCTCGATCAACGCTTCCTGCCTATAAACGTAGTTCGCTACGGTTTGGTGGCTCGTTATCAACCGGAACGGCTAGAGTTTTGCATTTCGCTCAACTAGATGACGATACCAGGTATAACTGATGCCGCGTGTGTTACGTCATGCGTCTACGTTTCTCGAATTTCGATTAGGTTATTGCTTATTTTGAATATGATACCATCGCAGCTTCAGTCCTGATAAAATCTCGGAATCTGGAAATTGTATCGCGATAAGAGTTGAGATTTTTTAAAGATTTGTCTCAATATTATTGACATCCATGAAAGTGATAAACGATTCGAAAATCTCTTTTTTCTCGTGTCGATTGGGCGAGTCCTCAGAATATTTCATGAGAATTTATGGATTTGAGGATTCGCGAAATCTAGATTAGCTGTATACGTGAAATGTTTCCAGGTACATGATACGCGCAATTCCTATTAGTTGAACGATGGCTGTGGCTATGCGTGCAAGGGTTATTGTAATAACGCGTGGGGCAGTGTGCGTGCGTGGCCCATTGCGATACCATCCACGCAATACGTACGCGCAACGGTACAATAGACGCAATAGACGCACCAGACTGCTCAGATGGACACATTTACGTATTTCAGCGTGCACTGGAAATGATAACGTCTCGTGATCCGCGTGGCAGGCATGTTGGCAGGTAACCAGCAGGTAACCAGCAGGTAACCAGCAGGTAACCAGGTAAAACTAGGTGGAGCAGCCACTGGGCCAACAACACGCATGGACACATTCCGCGCCGAACCGATAATTGAAAATCAGTGTCCCATATATCGATTTGCAGAGGACGCCTGTTTCCCTGCCAGACTCGATAGTCCCAGTGGCTATAGATTTTACGTAGATTCGCCAGCCCGCTGTCCTTCTTCATCTACTCTCCCCCTCTCTCTCTCTCTCTCTCTCTCTCTCTCTCTCTCTCTCTCTCACTCTCTCTCTCTCTCTTTCGTCCCTGTCGGCGGGTCGGGTTACATGCAGACTGCGTTTCCCAAATTTACGCGCTACATTTCCTGATTTATGTGAACCCGCGCAGCATCGCGGCCAATCCCGCCTACCAGGCTACCTTCCGGAAATCAGTTTGATCTTCTCTTATCAGTGCGATTGCTTCGTTCAGGAGAAATAATGAATCTCAGTATTCTATGATCACCTTGTGGAGTTAATCCTAAAAGAGTATTGTACTTGGCTGGTATCTATATAAGGGTAAAAGGCACTTCCTGTTTCTCGGAGATAATTAAATACATCCTCGGATGAAAATGCTTTAATGGATTTTCCTGGATAATCTCGCTTTGGTGATATAAGGGATTTTCTTGGATGAGCGCTAAAACGAAGAAACTTTTTCTATTGTTTCTATTGGTTCGTCTCGACGCGCCGTTAATTTCCTTCTCCGTTGCCTCCAGCATCTCGGCATCTGAGGAAACTAACTGTAAGTTGGAGCTCCTGGCAATAAGTTGCGCTTATTGGCACGTACGATATTGTTAATAAATATCGAACTGGACCGAGGCGATCTTTTAATTTAGAAAATTGCCACCGCAAGCCTACTTCCGGCAGACGGACAGGCATTGTTGTATACAATACATATATCTTCGTGTCAATAAAGGTCCAGCACCCTCTGGAAACGATTATGGTTTATGTTTCTCTTAACACCGCTGCGGTGTTCACGATGCGGCGAAAGGGAATAATTCTCAAGTGGATTCCCTTTAGTTTTAGAGAAAAAGTCGAATTGTTAAAATAAGAAATTTTTAAGAGATCAGTTTTCTCTTAGAAGTCTCACGTAAGATTTCGCTTTTTTTTTCTTCTCTCCTTCCGTCACATAATACGTACTCAACTTACAATCGGCCTCATGGAAGAGTTTGCTTGCTGTTCACCGCTTTACATAAATGGTGACAAGTTCTTCGCGCTTTCAAGCTGAATAAATTTTCAGTGAGTCGCGGTCATAAATTATGAACTGTTTTTCCGGCACAAATAAAAATTAATGCGTCATCGCAGTCTTGCGAAATCAGGCGACATTGTAAAGGCGACGTGGCAGCGAAGCTGCTGTTTCTCAGATAACCTGAAATAACGTTCGATGAGGCTGCCGAGTCCAGCTGATCCAAGATGTCTCGTCATTCGAGGCTCTCGAAAGGGATTTCAAAAGGGGTTGCGAAAGGGTTCAAGAGGGCTCGAAGGGAGGAGTCATTCGTTGGCGCGTGCTACTCGATCCAATCGATCGGATCATCCACGAGACTTCATTGTTCGCTTCTCGCTTCCTCCTTCCCTCCTCCCCGCTGCGACTCCCACTCTCTATGACACTCTAATTTCATTTTTATTCTTTTGTTTCAGGTACAAATATCAAAACCGGCGAGGCCATCTTGAACTGCCTATTCGCCCAACAGGTCTGCCTTGAGGATTCGTCCTGCAGCGCCATTTTGCAAATCGTGCCCCGGGTCTGCGGTGGGGAAACGGGTGAGTAGTTTACGAGCAGCTACCAATAGAGTTCTTTGAGAGTGGCGAGAGAGTCGAGAAAGTCGAGAAAGTCGAGAGAGTACACGGGACGCTGCACGTATTCGCCTATTACCTACCGAGGTCGAAGCGTCCGAGAGTTTCTATGGCGAGAGCAGCTTCGACGCTGACTGACTGGACAACGGAGCGAAGGGGAACTCGGAAAATTTCAAAAAGTTCGCAATCTCCTCCTCTTCCTCCAATCCTTCTCCGTGCTCTTGACTTCCTTCCCATTTGGATGCTCGGCAATCGTAGGCGATATTTCCCTCTCGTTTCTAGACGCTTCGGTGTAGAGATCGCGCCCCTCCCCCCGTCCATTACCTCCCGCATAGTCTGACTGTGCAGCCTGCGCAGCCTAAACGAGAGAGAACCCTTCTGCGGGCTATCGCATGGCTGAGCTACGTATGTACAGTCAGTCGAGATAAGCAAATGACATAGACTTACGTGTCCAGTGAAATGCTTTGTATTCGCCGCGCTTTTGATTGCGCTTGCCTCTAGGTTGTACATGCGCGCGTGTATGCGCATCAAGCAGCTTGATATAAAATTTAATTAAAGCACGAAAGCAGCACGCACTGAGAAGCACAATGGAGACCACAGGATCCAACGGAAATTAAGAGTACTTTGCTAATATGTCGGGCGAATCGCGCGCTTTCCCATCGCGACGCTCACCGTAAGCCCAACGGGGCTGTTAATAATTTTCTAATATGATTTCCTAACGTCTTATAATTTATCCAACATCATTGATGCCTCTGAAAATTTGCATTGGAACTCAAGGCGACTCCTCCCAGTTGCCAACGCTCGGGGTGTCCTCGATCAATCGGATATACAAATAATATACGTGTGACATCGGGACGCGTCCTGCCGTTTACTAAATTCTAACTTAGAAATGCTGGTTCTACTATCAAAATGTCAAAGCTCTTTCCTTCTTTAAAGGAAATTATGTTTTATCGGTGACCAGATCAGGAGAGCTGGGGAGCTGGGGAGCTGGGGAATAGGAAAGCAGGCGACAGTTTTTCCGTAAAAATTGACTTCGAGGAATTGGAATTCCCCGAGGAGGGGTTGCTTAGAAACGAAGATCAGTGATTATTGAGGCGAGGAGAAGAGATTGCAACTGGGTCAGTTGCAGCAGCGCAGGAACCGTTCTAGCAAATTTCATGATGTTCACTCTCCCATAAATTGTCTTCTGCAACTTGTCGCTGCGATGCACACAGGCCGGCACTTTGATCTTTGGACACCATATATCCCTGGATCTGCGTATAGCTAGAGACATTTTTCTGGGATCGTCGCGAGAGGTAAGGATGACGACGCCGGGCGTCGGGGGAGAGTTTGATCTGGGCTCTGAGAGTTGGCTGCGCGCAATGTATTTGACAAGGCGGATCGAGGCCACCAGCTACGTGGACGGAGTTCAGGTTGGAACTTTGGAAAAGAAGAAGCCACGAGTACACAGAGACACGACGTATGGAGAGAAAATTACGGAAAAGTATGAGAAATCTGGAAAACGTCTGCCTCGGTAGAAAGAGCCGTGCGTGGTTAGCCTGCTGGTAAATAGTAATAAAGCGGGCAGGATTCTTGGCGCGATATGGCGGCGGCCTTACGGTTTCTTAATAGAAGTTTGACTGGCCATTTGAGGATCCTCAGGAAGGTCAGGTAAAAGGGGCCAACCGATAAATAACGTCACTCTTATCGGCAACCGGCCTCGCCGTTATCACCCTGCCTGCTAGACGGATTCTCGCGAGATCATCTCCAAGATCCTTAAAAATTGACACGGTCACGTGATCCTGGTCTAAGATCTCTTTTTCGCGTGAACCTTGAACTTTCCTCCCCCTTCCTCTTTCTACCCCTCCCCAGTCTAATGCTACCACGTACGACATTAGGGGCGCCCTCGGTATTCACAGACACTTTAACAATTCAGCAGACGTCATGCGCAAATATTTCTTCTTGATTCTTTGAGCATCACTTGCGTGGCATCGGGAGGCCGGAGCAGTCAAAAGAAAAGAAAAAATTGCAAATAGTTATCAGTGTCCGGTTTTGAAAAAATCACTGATAGCGACTGGTTGCTTTGATTGTCGGACGCTTCGACATGCTAGTGGGGGTAGTTACGCTGCTCAACGAATATGGATCGGTGAGCATTACTGGGCTGGACCGAGGCTGTTGGCTTTTCGCCCAAAATTTTCAGTGAATCTAACCCTTTTGTTATCGGTGTCTGCTCCGTTGTGTGGATGCTGTGCGTGCAACTTTAGCGAGCTGGACGTTAGTGACAATACGATTTAATATAAGAGATGACGAGATACGGGACGAGAAGACGGGATGAATAAGGGAACGATGAGAGGTGAGATAGCAGGAATGTGGTCCATTTATCACAATAATGAATAACGAAAAAAATATCTGACAGGAGGGCGCCCAGAATCCGCGGGACTCAATGAACCTTGGTGGGCAGAGGCTTTTTGTTTATTTGGATTTATGAATCTCCGACTCTCCGTTCTTTGCTGGGCAAATAAAACTCAACTCTAAAAGGATTTTTCCGACGGTCAAATTAATTCTGATTTATAGGGGAGTCACACGTCGCTTCCAGACACCCAGCGGGCTCCCCCCCCTTCACTCTCTCTCTCTCTCTCTATTTTTCTCCCTCTCCTTCCTCTCGAATACGCCACCTAATGGGATTTAAAGTGGACCTTGTTATACGGAGCATCTCCATAACGTCTTTCGAATTCGTTATATCGCTGCTTCCCACGGGAAGAAACACGCGTTGCTGCTTTCCTTTCCAGCCTCCTTCGTCACTCCTCTCGCCCCCATTAGCTTCGCTTCTCTTACTCTCTTATATCAGCATCTCTCCCCGCCTGGATAATACAATTCTCACATTGGCATTATTTTCAGGATGTTTCCTTGACAAATATTCTTCTACTATAGTTCTTGAATCAAATCCCCCGTGACCTTTATCTTCCTCCTTCTCATCGCCCCCCCCCCCCCAACGTTGGAAGGCAGGTTGTGCCTAAAATGCATTTAGCAAGATCCGGAGCTCCCGAACGGGTTTTCCTCACTTGCTGCCTCACTTTTTGCCTCGTAGCACGAGAAAACAATGAGAAAGGATAAAGGCAGTGTCCATTATGGGGTTGAACGCGCTTAGATCATCCCTCTCTGAGAGAACCTTCGCCGTAAGAAGGGATGGCGTCTCTGAGGTAGCAAACATGCCTCTACTCATGCGGAACTCGGTGATAAATTTGTCCTAGTGCTCGTTTGAAAAGCTCACACCTCGGTCGGTGGGAGAGAAATAGGATGCTGCAAAAGTCAAGATGAGATGCGAAGGGTTCTGGTGCACTTTGTAAACTTGGACCACTGTAGATGCGAGCTGCTGCGGAGGGATGAGGAGGTTGTGGGGTCGGAAGGCCCGGATTTCGAAGGAGAAGGGTAGAAAACGCTGTAGGAGAAGGTCGGGTTCGCCGACAGCTGGTCACGCTTGATTAGCATGCCGAATGTCGAATACGTAACCAGTCACTTTGCATATACACGCGCAAGAGGCGCTTAGCGTCGAGGCGCCCCTCCCGGTACGGCAGGCCGATCATCGCAAGTTTAATGAGCTTTCATAAAAAAATCCGCACTTTCCACGACCAATGGAATTAGTCGAGGGTTTCGCGTTTCGAAAGTTTTTTTTCCGTGATTTTTCCAGCGAATCGAATAACGCGAATTACGCGAGTCTCATGGTGGCTGATGGTTTCGGGGCTGCATTTTCTTTAATCTGGAGAATCGAAGGGTCGATAAGGATCGGGCACGAGGCTGTAGCGTCGATCGCGTCAACCTCCACAGCTCCGATGAATTTACAGCAGCCGCGTAAAATCCTGCACAGAATTCTGTAGATATTAAAGGTAGGTAAAAGTAATCAATCTGCCGGTTAGACGTTTATTCGGAAAAATGAACCGGAATATGAGCGCTTTAGGTTCCCTTCAGGTTCTGACCCAGCCCTGCCGCCTGCACCTGTTGGGAAGAGGACGACCCACCGTGCCCTTTGCCATTTGCAATTTGCCATTTTCCCTGGGTACAATACTCAGCCCTGCAGTCATCGCCGTTCGCAACACCCGGTATAAAATCCCCTTCATTGTCAGTCATTATATCAGAGAATTATGTCCATTTGGGAAAAAAGAGAAAGTAAAAGGCTAAAACGGAATCTCGGTACGGGGAGGTTAGGTCGTCTGCTATCAGCGATGATTAAATGGAAACGGCTGTGCGTCAGGACTATCCTGCTATTAGTCACGGCGGAATGCACTTTACTGTAAAATCTGGAATTTGGATTTTTGATCCTGCACATGTGAGCGCATAACCCGTATAACTGGCTTGCGCGTTTATGCGACTGACTTTCTTAATTTCTCTTTCCCATGGAAATTCTTTTCTGGTTGAAATAATAATTGTACAGATATTAACAGGCATTTTTGTATGGACATTGTTCATCAAGTGGGCCCACCTGCCGTGTAAATCGAATCGGAAAAAAAAGGGGGAGAGCTCGGGGGTTGGGACAGGTTGCGAGAGCGATGAGAGGGTTGAGAGTGGAGAGAGTACGGCAGGAAAGAATGGTATATTGTTCGGATAATACAATGTCCGTCGTGGCGGAAAAAAGGCGCGGTGCATGGTCGAACAATGAGCTTGGAATATGTGTATCCCAGTGGCACGTGGGGTAGTTTATAGAGGATTATAATCCGAAAGCGGATTCGCTACGGGCAGGCTTGAAGAAGCGCCTGAACGAACGAGTGAACGTAGAGCTGACAGAAGAGTGAAGCGGGAAAGAGAGAAAGAGCGAAACTGTCAAGAGAAGAAGACTGACTCCTCTCTTGGCTCTCTTTGCCATGGCGGCCGACATGCATGTGGTGGTTGGAAGCGCAAGCCAGTCTTCATTATGCAACATAATTAAAAGGAAGGGAGAAGAGACGGAAGAGCACTCAGCCACTTTCGTCTACGTCATCACTGTCATCGGTATCCCTAGCCACATAAGGGATAGGCCGACGCTTCGAGATTTGAGAATTAGAAGACGAGAACGCGTCCTTAACCTCCAGGATACGGAAGGTCCGAGTAGGTAACGGCTGCTCGTAATGGCCAACATCTGCGCCTTTAAAAGTTTTCTTTTTTTTTTCTGTTTAACTATTTTATCCCTTCGCTCCTGTCTTGCGTAGTTTGAATTTTCTGTGGCAAATGGTGCTTTCTCGAGTTACCAAGATTTTCTTTACTTTCACCCTTGTAGGTACCACCTACCCTTAACCCTCTGTTCCTGTCGATGCTACCAACCCTGATTATTCTCTTGGTTCACGAGAAAACTTTTTCGAGAACCATCTGTGAGTCTGAAGCTGATTCAATCGGTACCAACCACGGTGCTACGAAGGTTCCCATAGGGTGGCTGGGATACCAACCCCCGATTCTTCGATATGCGAATCTCGCAACGTATTTCGAATTTGGGTTGTTTAGAGTCGGGAGCTACTCTTGTGTGCCAAATTGGGAACAAGGATGATGGAAAAATCAATAGGAAACAGGATTAGCAGTGCGACCCCCAATCAATCCCTATTAAATCCTTATTTTTGTCTCTTTATCTCTTTCAAGGAGGTCAAGTTTGGAAGTGCAATTGCAGGCTTATGTCTTAATGGGTAGAGCACAAATGGCCGTCAGTGCGATTCCGTAGTATTGTCAAAATGAGAAATCGAAGAATAATAAAATTATCGTAATTTCGTAATAAATTTAATGGGACTTTCTCATTAAATAATTAATAATAATTATATACCTTCTGTTCTCGCCAATGAAGTATATACATATATTATTAGTAGTATTAATTCCCATTCTAGATAAAGTACCCTGCTGGCTGTGAACTAAATTTCATGATAAGAGAAGTCCGTTCCTCTATAATAAATGAGTCCAGATGCTGTCCCGGGTTTCATCGGAACGACGAGCAACGTCGACATCCACCCGATGAAAAAATGATAAAACTTTCAACGAAAATGGACTGTAGCATCGTTCTAATTTCATATAGCTCTGTACATAGATGACTTGCGCTTCCTTGCCGATCCAATTTCATTCCAATCGAGCTTGTTTCCGAAGCGTCAAATCGGGATGAGCTTCGGTTTCGAGCTTCTTATTTCCTTCTGGCTGATTCGACCTCCATGTTTTTTTCGCACCTTCACACTTTTACCTTCGACGCCTTCAGAATCTTCACCCTTCGTTCTCACATTATAGCCTCTTCGTTACCTTTAACACTCTCCTACCTCTCTCTTCTTTATTCTCTCCCTGAATCCTTTGACTATCTTGTATGCACGATGCCGAAGGAGATGAAAGAGTTCAGGAAGGGGCAAAGGTCACGGGACCAAGAGGATCGTCCATACCGAAATAGCTGCCAATGAAAGAGCTTGTCGTTTCCAGGGTTAAGGGTCACTCGAGCGATAGAACTCGTGAAGTTTCAGAGTATCAATTGAAATAATTTTAGTTAGCTGACTACACGATAGTATCGCTGGAACCGCTGGCGTCGCTAGCATTGCTGGCACCAGCGTGACCTAATTATAAAAGTGATCTCCTAGTAGCTAGTTGTGCTGGTGCCTGTACGAGGGTCTTCGATATCGCGAAAAATTCAGGATATCAAGTATAACTGAGGCGAAAAGTCAATCGCTTCTCAGCTGTTATAAAATGACCGGAAGATTAGGCATTTTTCAACCGATCTTCTAGTCTTGCGATGCCTATGATTCTTTAAAAGAGCAAAGCAGTTCACATAGAAAAGTTCTTAGGTATCCCTGGATATCGTTTACACAGAGAGTTAATGGGAATGGAAAGAAAGATAGAGAAGGACACAGAGTGAAGGGAAGGAGGGGGACCTACCCCCCCGACTACCCGTAACTCTCGGGGTGAATTGCTTTCCCCCGGAGGGGGGGGGGGGAGGGGGTTGGTGTCTGCCTGTGGCTGTTTGTTCCTGAGTTTCCACCTGCTATTGTCGTCCCTCCGACTACGGCTTCCTCTGTTTCACTTCAGAAAGAGCCTCCCTTTCCTTCAATGGGATGACGCGATCCTCGCGATCCTCGCGCTCTATCGAATGATCCGTCTAAAGGGGCTTCCGCCTTTTGCGTAATACCAAATTTCTCCACGGGATTCCCCGAGCTCATCGAACGACCAATCGCACGAGCCAGCCAGCGATCGAACGGATGCGCCAATCAATTCGGAAGAGTCTGAGTCCGGTTCGTTCTTCCGTGATTCCTGGGCCGAAGATGCTCCAAAATGGCGAAAGAGGTCACTCGGCTGTCGGCTCGGGAATGCTCTATCAAAGGTATAAATTAAAAATCGATGAACACCCGTATCTCTATACCGCACATACGAATCTCTCGTTGATCTCATTAGTCCCGTAGAACGAGTCTCGCACGATATTAATTACCTTTTTCTTTCTTTCTGTTTCAGTGGCATGTTCGACCATCACCATAAACAAGTGTCAGGCTGCTCTTCGTACGCTTCAGGCATTTTCCTTCTTCCGGCCCACTTGCCTCTGCAGGGAACCTCACGTGGATCCTCAGTGTAACAACTTTCGGGATTACGTCTTTGACCATCCCTGCATCTACGCTCTTAAAAACGGTCAGTCGAGTTCTCGAGTTATACATATAGCTCGTTCACGATAAACCTCATGGCTGAGTAGGAGATTTCTAGAATACACTGTAGAATATGTATCCTGTAGCTTGTGGGAAAAGCTTAACGGGCAGAAAGCGGCGTGGCTGTCAGTTACAAGCTGCTGGCCCTTCTGAGTTCAGAGTTCAGGAAGTCCGTAAAGAGGACGACAAGTTTAGCCTGGCACATGGGCTAAACTTGCGCTCGAAGAAGGAGACAAAGTTTTAACGAGTCACAGACGCGTTTCGGGTCCACTGTGCTTCGCGACATGACGATTCCAATAAGATACCGGCGATCTCGCTGCTGGTCCTTCTCTCTAACGTTTTCCAGCCTCCCAGTCCTCGAGCACTCGAGAACCTTAATTTTCTAATTCTCAAGTACCAACAGAGAGTCTGTACTTCAATTTTCTCTTGAGTTTCCGTCGAGTTCCTGGGATCGAGAGAGCGAGAGAAATTTACTTTCTCTCCGGCCAACCAGATGTCAGACGTGGAAAAATGACTCAAGGGAATTTTTTGGAGACCCGTCCAATTGGCCTGATACCTTTTCTTCTTAAGTTTTTTGCTCGTTCCCACTCTCCCTCGAATGAAAGATCATAGCTTTCCCGATACCTCGTAATGCCTCACAAGTGTTTATTTCCACGAGAGGCGCGCGCGCCCGACTATTCAATGTTCCAAGCCGATTAAATCCAGATGAATTTTGTTCTGAGCGCAAACGCAACTGGGTCGCATAAATGTATAAATTACATATGTTACCGTTTGTATCTTGTTTTCGCACTCTAATCCGGCAAACCTTTAATCCGCTTTTCAATAAAGAGGCTGCCAGTGATTGCAGCGTCGAGCAGCAGTGAACGACCGATCGCAACACATGCGTGCTAGAATCGTCCACTGCGCTCATCGCGTCCACATGTGCGCGCATGTGTGATGACGCCTGTGCGCATGCGCTTGACTACGCGCCACTCTAGGACTCTCGTTAATCCTTATTATCCTACTCTTCTTTCTTAACCCTTTCCCTAGGTTTGATGCTGCAGCTTCGGAACGAGATGCTATAGCTTTTTGAAAATTATGTAGCAGTTTTAGGAGGGTCAGACGATATTACTCTGTGTGATTGTGTGTTGAAGATTAGCGTAATCCTGGGGCGTCGCGACGCTCCCTTGTCTGATTCGTTGCAGCGTATGACGTAATTACTGCAACCGAAGCACATTAAAATCTACAGTTTTTATTGGGATACTGGCAATTTTATTCGGACAATTTTCGTTGTACGTTCCCTTGTGTATATGACCACGGCTTTCAGTAAACTCTTTTAAATGTAATTAAGGCCGGATTAAAACATTTTAATTACGTGACCCGCTGGCTGTGTCGTTTGTAGTGCAGTTTTTTGAATTTTCAACCACAAAATGGTAAATTCGATCCTTTTTCTGACGGAACCTGTAGCGGTCTCGAGGTTGGACGAAGATCCAGATACGGGAGAAAAAGATGTTAACAGAGTTAAAAATGATGAAGATTACTTATAAAGTCCTATTAAATCGATATAGGGAATTATAGAATTACGTGGAAAGGTTATTTGTAGCTGAAATTGTATAAAGATAATTGGTGATGTCGAGGGATTTGGACTTGCGTAAAATATTAAACATTAAATATACATACGGTCGATGGGACTCGATTGATCTATAAAATATCTTTGAGAATGACAACAAATTTCATTCGTTCGTTTCATTTTAAAAGGGGTGTGAGGGGTTGTACTCTCACGCGCGGCATCTTTGTAAAATTCAATTTAATATGAAATAAAGAATATTCGAGCGACACCGAACCGAAATCGAAAGGATACGAAGAATCTGAATGGTTGGCAGCATTGAGAAAGTTCCAGAGTCCATTGGTGGCGCGTTGCTTCGTAAGATCTGAGATGCCGGCCAACTGTTTGTATAGCTTGCGACAACGCGACATGCTGCTGCGCTACTGTAAAAGTAACCAAGCGAGAGCGTCGCCTTTGCCGAATGGGCCTGTTTCGTAGGAAACAAAAGGCTTCGAAACGATATCTTTTACTGGCTTCGGGGTTGCGACCCTCAGCCCTCGGGCAACCCTTTGGCTCTTCAGTCCCTTCGCTGCTTCTGTGCTTACCCACCCGACGACTCTACCTCTATTCTCTATTGTTCATTTTTACAAGGGTTCCACCACCCTCTCCCCTCCCCACCCCATTCGGTCCGTCGGGCCTTTTGAACGTTCCAATGATTCCCGGATAATTCGCGATGCGCTCTTTTCATTCCCAGTCGTATTATTCGTCCCCAACCTACCCCCTTACCTCAACAATCCCATCGTTTCTTCTCTGTCCCCCCCCTTCCCCCCTCTTTTCTCTTCCTTGCATTCCTCCGATTGGCCATTTACCCCCAGGCTACCCCTCCCAATAGATCCATCCACCTCCGATATTGCAACCCTTTCTTTGCAGTTCCTAGTAGATTTTCTTCAAGCCTTCCTGCATTCCCTGGAAGGGTTTCCCAATATGGTCTCTCTCTTCGACTTGACGTGTATCGATCTGGATCCAGTAATGAGATTAGAGATTAGCAATGCAAGATCTTTAATCTCTTGTCCAATCTTTGATTACAGATGAAGACAGCTATGCGATAGACGCCCTGCCGAACTGCAACCACGCCCTCAGCGTCTGCCAACGTAACAAATCCTGCACTAAACTTTTTGAGGAATTCAAGACAAACTGTAAGTCACGAGATAACAAATGCAGGATGGAGAATCGGTAAGCCACTCACAAGTATTGAGGCAAGCTATAGGTTAGGTTGGGGGAGGGGAGGGGGGGGAGCATTTTAAAAGGCCAGTGACGCTGCCTGCGAAACGAGACTAAAAATAATTTAGTCACGACAATGGAGACACTATTTAATCAATATCTTATCACGAGCTCAGTCCAATCTCGGAGGTGATTAGAGCCTGCTTCGAGTAACCGTAACGCAACAGTCACGCTGACTCCATTACAGCCGGCACATTCGAATTTTATTTCTTCGCCTTAGTATCAGCCTCCTGCCTATTCGCTTGGCTGGTTCTCACGGAGGTATCGATGTTCCTTACGAATGTTTTTCCCTTCGCACAAGAGGCGAATTCCGAAAGAGTCCGAAAGAGTCTTTGTCCGTCTCTACCGAACGAATCGTAGGGTGGAAGACGCGCGTCGAAGCTTTCTTAATACTTTATAACCCGAAGGGATGGAAGGAAAAGTTTGAAATTGCGTGGAAGCGCTTTAGATGGAAAATGATATACGTGTAATAGTATATGGAAACGGCGCATGCTGCTCTCTCGTCTTCTTCCTCTTCCTCTTTCTTCTCTTTTTCCTTTTCTTCGTCTTTATCTTCTTCGCGTATGTATCCATGTACAACATCCCATAGGAATATATTAAGGATCCCGGAAGCATAGTTCCTATCTGTACATCCATTTTCGAAAATAACCATCGAGAGTCTTCTTCTCTTGGTTCAGCCAATATTCTTCACTTTCTGTCTCATTTTTCATAGTGTACTTAGGAATATTAAAAATCACCTAATCAAATTGCCCCTGCTGCTTATTTATTGACGAAGCTGTACAATTATGAAATATTGTTTGTCGCTCCAGAATTATATGATAATTAGGTAAATCGTTAAAAGAAAATACAATCGCGTGATAAGTTGGAACTATAATTGACTGACGAGGAGGTGTAATAAACTATAGACTAAGTGTCATGGAACGATCAAATGTCAATATGGGTAAACTGGGTTTGGGACTTTAACGTGACTCGACGTGTCGACGTGGCTACACACGGCTCGTATCGGGCATCTCAATAAATCTACATATAAAACAAATAATTAAACTTGGATATCAAATAAAGGGACTCGCGTGCTGAAATTCTCGAATGGAATAAACTATCATAGAGACTCTTATCCGTACGCGCGTACAAAGTATAGACAGTCTAGAATATACACGTGCGCGCGTAATCTTAGAAACTAAAACTAGCAACGATATCATATACCAGGGTGTCGTAGAAAATGGCGGAGCTGCCGCTGGGCTGAACTCTATTATGGTTTTGTGTATCCGAGTTACGGTATTTCACTCATTCGAAGGAACTTTTAGTGCGTCTCTCGAGACTCGTGAGGCTGTAACTTTTGAATGGCTTGAGATATCGACTCGGATTTTCCTCTGGTATTGTTCGCTTTCCATCATCATCATCTCCCTTTTACACAGGTTTGCTACTGGGTTGCCACTCGGCTGCTACGTATTGACTTCTAGGTTCGTTCTCAAGATGCGTTCCGACATATTTTTCGAAGAATTATTTATGTAACTCTTACATCTCTTTGTCTTTGTTACGCGTAGAAAAGAAATTTCGGAGCGGTGCCAAGGGCATTTGATTTGCACTCCTTATTTTTTATTCTCTTAAAATTAATGGTGCTATTATACTTTGAGCGATGTTGTTGAAAGCCGCCTTAAGTCTACTAAGGATGATTGGCTTTTGGTCGATCGTACACACCATAGAAATTCCATAATAGGGGATAATTATTCGTTGGAAGATAATGAAAACTCGCTTCCTATCCTCATGTTTATAATTCACCTTGATTTCCCCTCGCCCCCTTTCTCTCTCTCTCTCTCTCTCTCTCTCTCTCTCTCTCTCTCTCTCTCTCTCTCTCTCTTATTATCGCATTTACCGGCTCCATCTACATGCAACGGAGCTCGCGTCATTGAGGATCACCGTGACGAATGTTAGAAATAAAAAGACACAACGGAGCTGCTTGCGTTGTGATAATCATTAATTCTTTTGTATCGCTATGAATCGATCGATGAGTATTTAACGTTCGCCTTTCTGCTGAAATTACATAATCATCGGAATTCTTCCCTTCCTTTCGTTCTACACGTTGCGTTTCGTAGCCTCGTTCTCCATTTGATTTCTTTCCCAGTAAAGTGGCCCCACTGTGTCCTTAAACTCATTGTCAGTATAGTTCCAGCACAGCCATTGGCACGCTTATCGTAATCTTCACGCACTGGCCGGCGGCCTTGCCTGCCCAACGCGTCCCTGTGTCACGACTTTCATCCCTAATTAGGCTGATTTCTCTTTCTCTAATGTGTCAGCCCTCTGGGCTTTCAGCTCTTGTGCTTTTGCTCTCGCGTGCGTCCGACCACGCGACCGTTCAGTGAGCTTCCTTGATGCGAGCAGAGAGAGAGAGAGAGAGAGAGAGAGAGAGAGAGAGAGAGAGAGAGAGAGAGAGAGGATGCATCAGGGCGCGTTCGAAAGTTAAGTCTGAAAAAGGGAGAAAGGATATCGAAAAGTCCAGCTGGGTGCTCGTTAAGTAAATAATTTTTTTTCATACAGATCGTGGACGCGTTTGCTAAATAACTTACAGGGGTGACCCATCGAGGTCAGGATTGCCGCCGTGCGATGCTGCTCGTCCTGGTCCTTTCCGACTCCTTCTATTTCTCCTCGCGCCATCCTCGAATAACTCCTGGGGGCACTTCGTTGCTCCGTTTTCCACGAGACTTCAGTCACTTTCGCATCTGCAACGTCACGCGTGCATTCAGCTTAACAGGGACTGTGTCGCCGATGAAAATACACGGCAGCTAAACAACCGGCGAACGTGACAATTCCATCAGTTCTACAAATTCGCGCTGATTGTTTTCCCTGCAACACGATACGGGGATGATTAGCAAATCTGTCCGTTCGAAATCCGTTAAATCCTCATTCGAAACTCGAACGGGCGATGTGGATCGAACGCGCGTAAAGTCAGACGTAACGAACGGAAACGCACCCGATGAATTTAAGCTCCAAATCTGCCTCAACTCGACTAGTTTCCAAGCTCATTCCCAGTCGCCGAATGCGCCTCCATTTTTCCCCATTGATTGACACTCATTCGTAATTCGACGTACGCACTGTGCCCGCAATATATGTAAAAGGCAAAGTCACAATTTACATAAAAATATCTTACCTCTACCTTTCCTTCCTTCCTCGGCTCGAACTTAACATAATCAAAGTTTCTAATTGCCGTGAGCATCCTCCACGTGTACATTGGATTCTCTATGTACTATAAACGAATTAATAAACATTTTACGTGGGACTGGCTGGCGGTGGCGTCGTTAGCTCCTTTCTCCTCCTTTCCCCTCTTCGTTCGGCAGATTTTGTTTCTGCCCGAAATTTCAGAAACAGAAAGTTGCTGTTCCGATTCCCATCCCGGTCGTTCGTCCGCTTGCCGAATATCATGAAAAAATCTGAAGAAAATATTGTTAAGAAACTTGGATGTTCGGAGCATCCCTAGACCTTATTTTCGAACTGTCGACTTTTGCGTCTGATCGGAATCCCCAGGGAACAGGACGACATACATATGTCACTTGTATGATTTTCATTCAATTTCCAATTTCTTTATTATTTCTCTCGCCTTCGAATTAGTATCGGTGAATATAAAAAAATTTATGATTACCTGTCTTGCTTCTCTTTGTCAAAGAATTTGTTCGATAGATGTCAGTGATCCCCCACAAGTTTGTACGTTCCTGTTGAACCGCCCTGGATAAAATTGGTATATCCATAGAATTGAGTTATCCGAAACAATAGGGCGTTTCAGTGGATTAGGGATTCGGGTGCGATCGAGTCGATCTGAAAGACTTAAGCCAATCACCTTTCTCATGCCCCGTTTGCTCTGTAAAATTTCACCACCCAGAAACAGATTCATTGTGTTCAGAAAGTCCTGAAATTAAAAACTCAAGATGCTGCTTTTATTGGCAACTTCCACGTTACTTTCGGTTGCATTTTATCAGTTGGAACTTTGATTTTATATGGTCATCGTATATTTTCGTAACTTCCGCTAGCTCAATCTCCTACATTTGATAGACTCTCAACTTTTCTCTCAAGGTTTCTACCGCATTTCGTAACCGTTCTTTCCCGTTCGTGTATCCAGTTGCGTTTGCTGATTTTAAGCGTCCTCAAAAATCGACAGGACCCGTTAAGTTATCGTCTCTTCTGATAGGTTCCGTCAGAACTCTCGTTTTGGTGAAGTCGGGCCTGTTCCACCCGAACTCCCGGTTCGTACCGGCTCGTTAGTTCCCGGTGAAAAAAGAATTGGCTGGCGGATGCACGAGCGGAGGGTGGACGGCCGCAGGTAACGTAGGTTGGTTCTCGAAGATAGTTCGTTCTCGGGTGTGTCGCTATCGGTGTCGAGTTAGGAAAAGATACGTTACATTATGTTTAATGAGAGTTCGAGCGTGTCCTCCTTAATTCGTGTCAAGCAACAAGTATTTTTACAATTTTTTTTTTCTTTTCTTATAACGAGGCTACATGAATATACATATAGGTATATGAATACAATATTCTAGTTACATAAAAATATAAAAACTATTTTTAGCTTTTATTGTTTACAGTGTTCAAATTGCGATATCGCAGATTTACCTCATAAGTTTGTTTTCTCTTGAAGAAATCCCATTAGATTCGTCCCCATTGAGTGGATTTATCTGAAAGATTTCGGGAGATGGAGTCGGGCAAAGTCTGAGAAAATTGGTAAAATTTCGTACACGAGTAAATGGATTGTCTTCTTTTCGTTCTCAACTGTGCTCCATTATTATCCGATAGCAAAAAAAAGAAGCAAATGGCGAAAGAGCAAAATTATGTCATTTCGTTGAGAGAAATAAATTCACGTGCAAGATTTTCTTTAGAATTTTGTCCTTATTACGCGTTTGGCCACCGTGACTCAGTATCTCCCTCAGTTGATACCTATATCTGTTTCGGAATGAATAATTGTCATTGCCGGTGACGTTGTTGGCAGTCGCTCTAAAAAGAAAGGAAAATAAAATTAAAAAAAGAAAATAAAAAGAAAACCCTCCGGGCAAAGTGGCAAACGAACTAGAGAGAAGCATCGTCTAGTATATTTTTTAGCTGTCAGTTAGGGCGAGCCCTCACTACAGAGATAAGTGGTTATCTCTTATTTTCATTCGGCGCCGCAGTGAAATTTCCTTCAGTAGGTATAACGTGAGCGTCGCGGCGCTGGCTCCTTCGTATAACCTGCCTTTCGAAAAATCATTTTGTCTTCGTCAAGGCAAAAGAAGAGACGGCTCGAAATCGGTAGTTTTTTAGAAAATACATTTCCCGGCTCTTACCGCCCTCGTACTCGTCCCCCCCCCCTCCTCCGCCCCCGCATCTCCCGCACCCCTTGCTCCACCCCCAGCCCCTGAAATACGTTTTCGAAAGCGAAAGCGTTTATCCCACGGGTTTTTGAGTTCGCGGAAATGAAAGCGCGACGGCGATGACGTGAATGAGAAGAGGATGAACTCATTGTCAGTCGGAAACTCAGTCCCGATTCTCCTAAGGCTATTCGTGGCTTTTCGATTCTTCTCTCGATCCTGCTCTTGCGCTTCCTCACGCTTTTGAGCTTCTCCTTGAGCATTAACGTCATCGGTTAAGGCGACGCGACACGACGACGTCGTACCACCCAGCGTCTCATGCGACGTCGGGCGTCGAGCCGATTTCTTAAGATTCTTCACAAATTAACAACCATTATAACTTATTTCTAACCTCGAAAATCCATTGATTGTCTCATTTTTTTCTTTCAGTCTTTTATAAGCAGGTAACCTTACTCTCTGGGTCGCTCCTTCCTCTATCAACCCTTAGCAAGGCTTGGCAACCCTGTTAAGAACAGTTGGCATAGGGCGGATCCAGAGGTAAAACCACACTTCAAAAGCGAGTAGCTGTCCGATCTCCAAGGTAGGAGTGACGTATAATAGAAAATGGTGAACGGAGGACGGAGGGCGGGGGGATAACCTCAGTCTTGATCCTCGTGAAAATCCTTATTTTTTCCACGTTCTTTTTATACTATTCATTTTTTATACTTAATTATATGAATTTAATAAAAAATATATGTATAATTGAAGGTTTGTTTCGTTATTCAGGAAATCGCATCCCCTCGATAACGATCGAGTCGGAGTTTTGATCATTCATATCAATTAGATTAATGGCTTGACTAAAAGAGGGTAAAACGGATATTCGCTGTTTCACATTTCGCAATTCAAACTTTTCCACTTTCCCATATAGGAGCAGACGATCGCGATCCTTTTTTTTTTATTCGACTGGACGTTTTTGTAAATGCTGAACGAATACATAATATGGAATTCATTTCATCTCCTGTATGCTTATATATATATGTGTGTGTGTGTCTCTCTCTCTCTCTCTCTCTCTCTCTCTCTCTCTCTCTCTCTCTCTCTCTCTCTCTTTCTATATATGTATATATATCACTATATAATTTATGCGTGCGCGCGCGCGCGTGTTTGTATATTGGGCGGTTAATAGCTCAGTGCGGAATAAGGGAGGATCTGGGAGAAGTTGAAGAAGAGCGACGTATAAGAAGGGTGCATCCCTTCCAGCCGTGTCGAACTTACTTTCCACCCTCGTTGAATCTTTAAAGGTTGAATTGAGAGTCGTACAGCTGCTTAGCTACTGAAGCGCCTCCACTGGCAGTTTAGAATTTCTCTCTAATCATTTTACCTCAACCCATCGATAAATTCACTAAAAGGTCCCTCAAGGCCTGGCTATTTCACGTAATTCGCATGCATTCTGTGTGCCGTAAGGTCAGTGTGTGAGTGTGTGTGTGTTCAGCACACGAGCTTGATTGCGATCGACGTGTTGTTTGCGGTTGGCAATGACGAACAGGAGCGTGAGTGGCTCCGCGGCTCACCCGGAAGATTTCTACCCGACGCAAGACGTCGTCGACGACGTTCGTTATCTCGCGGTTGTGCATTGCGTCGCTGGTTGTTCGAGCGCATTATCTGTCACGCAAAGTGCAGACAAGTTGCGGACTTGTATACTATAAGCACTTAACGCGGTACGTTTAGTACGTAGAGGAATAGAAAGTTTCGACTGTGCGAATGTAAGGACGCAAGGGGCAAGTAGAGGAACGTCTGTTGCATCCTCTACCGAAGAACTTTGCGTCGCGACGCCTCACGAAATCATAAAGCAACTTGCCACCTTGCGAATCGCTCGTTTGCGCGAGAGACTGACTCTCCTCATCATGGGCGTTTAATGAATCCTTTTGAGTGAGACAGTTGGCAGCAACTGGTAGCGGGAGTACTTGTGAAACTTGAGACTATGAATATACCGAAGAGGATGGAAAGCCTCGGGAAAGGGAGCCTCTGTGAATTTTCCAAAAGTCCCCCAGCATCCTCTCTGTCGATTTAATATAGTTTTTAACGAAATCCACAATTCTCAAAATAATCTCTTCCTCATTTATTTTTTATAAATACTAGTTATAAAGAATAGGAATGTCTAATTGAAGTTCACTTGCTTCACTTGCTCGTCTTCCGATGGTCGTTCTTGGTCCAGTCATCGAAGCCACAGTCAGCAGGATCTTTGCCGCAGAGAACTTGCAAACTTTCCGACCCTCCGGTTCTTCGTCCGCCCCCTCTCCCCCCCCCCCACGACCGGTCAGTCCCTGGCGCTCCCTCAACTTCGTTAGCCAGGGTGAACGTTAATTACCCACGAGAATACAGGACCCATCACCAGCCACCCCCTTTATACTCCCCTGGTAGCAGCACCACCTTTTAGCCTTGCGACACCCCTCCTCCTCCCTACGTCGCTGCCACTGTCCATTCCCCCTGTGGAAGCCATAATGGTCATTGACCTCACTAAAATCGAAGCCCTCCCGCGTCCTCTTTGGGTGTAGTCACGTCGCCGTCTGCTGGGCTTTCCTAACGAAGAACAGAAAAACGGAAGTGATGCGCCAGCCATGGTACCGCTAAATGGTACCGGTTTGTCTTGAGCCCCTGAGAAAGCTACATCTGTGAGATCTGCGTAATGAGTGCCGACATCTTGTTTGGCCAAGTCAGAAAGCGACGTGATTCGGTTAGTCTCCAAATAAATTGGACCAATTATATCCTCCCAGTCGTCTCATCCCTTCTCGTCTTTCTCGGCTGTCTCATCAGGTGGCTTCCGCTCTGTCACAGTACAGCAGAATACTTGGCTGGATAACTGCTAGCCCATGCAGCAATTGCATCTGCTCATTGAGATCGTGAATGCTGTCTAAGCAAAGTGTAGCATATACTCAAACTACTATTTTTCGATGCCGAAGTCTTCGATAAAATCTTCATATAATTATGCCATAGCTATAAATTCTCATCAGTTTCAATTTCGCAGCGATCATGAAATATTTGAAAGAATTTCTCCTATTCGTTTTCACATCCTCAGGGAAATTGCAAAGATACATCAACCTGGTCGCAGTCGCGCAGCATCCAACTTGACTCTTTGATGTAACGGGTTGCTGCATGCTTGGTCGAACGATTTACCCATAGATTCCACTAGCGCTTCTAGGTTAGGCTCCTTTTCTACCACGCAATCCTTTCAATCCTCCGAATCCAATCGATCCGACCAATCCTCAGGATTATTCGAATCCTCCGATTCCCCGTACAAGGATTAACCTTCCACAGTCTCTGTTTCATTCGATTCCTTGGACGTTGCTGCTTTAGGAAATCCTTAATAGTTATTTTATAGTGTTCAAAGCTGCGTTTTAATAAATGAGTCAGTGATTTTTCGGATTGAGCCTTCTTTGCCGTCTCTTGTTTCCAGCGTTTCTTGTTTCTCTATCAATCCTTGTTCCTTGCCATCGTTTGGGCTCCGCCGTTATGTCCCTTCCGATGCGTGATCGAATCATCCCTTAGCTAATTACCGAGGCCTTTACTGATTAAGGGCTCGAGGTCGAAGGAGGCGGAGAAGTCAAAATAAAGTGTAGTAATTAAAATTATGATTTTTGGCAAATTCCGAGTTTCCTTCCCTTGTATTACGAAACCCTAGAAAAATAAGGTATATCAAATAAATCGTAGCCTGCGAAAATTTTCCATATCTTGAATGTACTTATCAAGATGCGTCTCGCCCCATTCCATAGTTCGTTAGTTCCTCGTAACAAGAGACGTGTCAAGTGTATCGGTATGTGAGTACATATAACGAGAGTTGTACACATATATATATATATATATAGTCGGTTCATCGATAAAGGATCCCATACAAAAGAGAAACGCAGCAACTGACGAAATTTGACGAGCTCCACGCTGTATCGCGGAAGTGACGTGCCTTGAAAACGGAATCCTGATTCACGTAGCACATCCGGCGAATATTAAGTATCCTCCAGTGAATTTATAGTCTGCGATTACTTCCAATCGAGGAATCCCGGTAGTTGGGCCATTGCTGCTCGAGTGCGAGGGTGGTGAGCAGCTCGATGACGAGAGGGAATCCAATAAGAGGGGGTGTGTAGTGATGTGTGGTGTAAGGGTCGGTACTCGACGAAGCACGAAGCATCCTCCTCGTCATCAAAGCGCAAACGGGGGGCTGGGTGGGGACCCAGCGCAGGGGGATTCCGGAAGCTGAATGGACATCCCCTGATAGTTTCTAAATTCTCATGGGTTGCGGGAAGAAAGCGTCATGGCGAGAGAATCAAGGGGAGACGATGATAGTAGAAGAGTGAGAGTCGGGGGGAAAGGAAGAAATAACTGAGTGAAATGAAGAGGATCCCGATATAAGGGAAAGTGGATAAAAGACAGTTTATTAGATGAACATTCGTGCTGGAGTGTTATGCGGTAAGTGACGTTTACGATCGGTAATTTCAGGAATTTCTTGGATTTCTTGGAACAGCTGTCTCTGCAGTTGTCGAGAATCCGCGATGGGAATTATGGACGAAGAAGTGCGTCTTAGAAAGCGGCTAGGCGATTACGTAAACACCAGGAAGAAGCGGCAAAGCCAAAGTACGAGAGAATTCTGGATTATTCAACGGTTCGAGTGGGTGGAAGTGGGGGCGGATCGACGTTATTAAAATGGCCGATGTCGATGTCGATATCGATATCATTTGGATGCCCGAGGCTAGCCGGGCGTCGCTACCCTTCCCGATCCATTATCGATTCTCAATTACCGCTTAATGGCGACCACAGCGGTATCGGTCACGTGTATTACCTTACTGAGTTCAGCCAGGATTATCTTATGTTAGCGCGAACTAGAGTGTCGCCAAACGGTGCACCCTGTACTCGGCGACCTGGATGCTGGTATCGCTTCTCCTGGAGTCTCGACCAGCACGTAGCTGCTCGGCAGACGGAGGAGGGGAAGGGGGCGCCCCTGAGAAGAAGGAAGAGTCGATGCTCCTTTAAAGCCAAGATAGTTTTGTCGACTACCCAGAGAGTCGCTTACGAGTTACGAGTCCAGGACGATCGATAAACGAGCGAGTCTCCAGGATAGAAGCCATTTTAAATGAGGAGCCCATCACGGCGCGACGTACAATAAAAACTGGGATGAACAATAAAAAATAATAAAACTGAAAAACAAGTGTGCGAACTTGTCATCTAGAAGTTAAGATGCGATTCATTGTTTTTGCATCCCTCTTAGAGTCGAAGGAATAAAGAGTCAATGTCCAAGAGACATTTTTATGTCGTTTTGAAAAATCCCAAATTGTTTATCCCCGAGGCAGAGTTTTTTTATCTTTTCCACTTACGTTCGTACGAGCTTGGTTCGTCAAACGTCGAACACCGAAAACTCTAATTCGCGGCAGCAGAAAGCAAAAAGCAGAAAGCAGAATGCAGAAGGACTAGCTAGCAAGGGTGAGTTGCACGCGGGCTGAAGAGGAATAGAGAGATGGGTATACGGGGCTTAGGGGGTTTAGGGTGTTTAGGAGAAAGGGTATAGCCGCCACTTTGTAACCGGAAACAGTCCTCTCAGCTCAGCTCAGCTCCTAGACTACTACCCTCCCGATCATCCCTACCACCCTTTCTCATTGCCTCGGGAAGGAGGGCTAAACGCGCGTCTCGGCGTCGATTTCCTACCCTCAAAGGGTAGGCGCCCCCCCCCCCCCCCCGATCCTGCCGTTGCGAGGCTTATCTCATAATGGCCGTGGAGCTACCGCGATCTGCGAGGGATCGTCCCTCTCCTCCTATATCTATGTAATGTGAAACCGTGTATACGGATTTGGGGGTGGGGAGTGAAACCACCCCCACCCTCTCGCGCCAGACACACCCCTTCTATATTCGCAGTCCTGTCTCCAATTTCTTGTGGTAAAATACAAATAAAATTTTCAAGAGCCTCTAGGACAATTTGTCTTCTTCGCTACTTTTCTTCGCTACTACGAAATAACTTGACGTAAAGGAGGACTTACGCGCACGTAATACATTCCTCCTGAGTTCGTGTTGAGATGAGACGATATGTCCAAGCTCGAGTTGGATTCAAACTATTCTTGAGGAACCGAAAAATTTAGCCTCTATATACGAAGATCCGAGAGATGGGACTACTTCAAGTTCCATTGGCATTCTTCATAAGTTTTCCCGCAGGACACCCGGTAGACACGTGACTCGCGTAACCTATACGTAAAAGCATCCTGTCCCCACGACCCGTAGCCATCTACATATGGGAATACGTGAGACGAGTAACATAAGGTTACATACGGTTACATACGGTCTGGCGTCCACGTTCAACTGCGCAGTCCCATGACTTTATAATACATTAATTTAGTTTCGGTCAATGAGCAGAAGCGGATGCTGGTTACGAGAATGTATGACACATGCGTATTTATGTACACCTATCAGATGTACACGCGCAATGAAACGACGGGACTCTTTGGAAGGTGCTCAGCATTGCGACCCGATCCAACTTTTTTCACCGGAGTGCCAATTTTTATATTCAAATGAGGATTGAGGTCACAAAGCTTCACGAGAATTAGTCCAGCTATGCCTCGTCCGAGTATAATCTTTACTTCTGTTCCATCTGCTGATCATTTTCTTCTTTACGACGATGACGACGACTACGACACACGACGCGCCTTAGCCCATCCGATCGAGTTATCCCAGGTGTCTCGGTGCGCCGTTCTATGCCATTTTGCACCATTTAGCGTTTCGATTGAACGTTTTACTTTGCGTTTTACAAGCGAAAAGCTTTATCTGACTATTGTGAAAATCGACTCTCGGTCAGTTTCAAAGGTGCGAACGAGGAGACTCGCGTTTCTGGTGTCGCGTCGCGAGAAGAACAACGAAGAGGAAAAGCAAAACATAAGATGCAAAGAAAGGATGAAGAGCAAAGCAGCTCGCCCACGGCGCAGCGACGTCAAGTGTCGCCTTGCACCTGCACTGTGAAATTCTACGGCAGATTCGTGTCAGCCAGTGTAAAGCCTCGTTCACACTGCACCAGCACCTTTACCCTTTTACATCTGGGAATATTTCTTAATCTCGCACTCGAATTTAACAACTACCCTCTTCAGTTTGCCCAAATGTCAAACAGAGATCTCAGCTACCACGTAAGGCAGCCGCCGAGAACATCGAGACGATCGCTCGTCCCACCTTTAAGACTTTCGAATCTCGACAACTAAAACAAGCCAGCAGGCTGCGCGATATACTTGGCTACTCATCGAGCATCATTGGGCTAAGGATTCCATCAGTTTTCTGAAATCCCACCTGAAAATTATAATCTGCGTGGCCACGTGAGATTTGACGATTGTTTGACCTCTGTGTGAAGGACGAAGCAGAGGAGGAGAATAGGTAGGCAGATGAGGACAAGGATGTTGAGGAAAAAGAGGAGGGTGCGCGCGCGGCCAGCGAGGCGCTTTCATGCGGTTCGCCATTCATTAGAAATTGGGCCAAGCGTTTTAAAGTTCATTGAAAGGAGCTCGGTGCGCCAGCTGAAAATCTTGAGCTCGCGAATTAAGCAGACCATCCTCGCCCTCCCGACACACTCGCCTCTCATCTGTCGAGTAAGCACGTGTGCGCGTGCACCTGTACAAACTGTGTCTGTGATGTCACCGTGAGGGACGCCAGCTGCTATTTCTTTTTTCTACCATCTCCTGCAAGGTTAGTCCTGTTTTGTCTCATTTTAACTAGTTTGGCACCACTTTTTAAAATCCGCCAAAATCAACGACGCGAACCAGTGCATTTGCATTTGACGTAGAGATGCGACATTAGCAACTTACAATGCCACCCCTAGCAATGAGAGTCTCTCGGAATGAGGGCGGCGTGGGGGGCAGGGGAGGGGGGGGGCGGAATGGCTTCTTAAGGTTTTTTGGGATTCAAAGATGTCAAAGGGAACCGCGTACATCCCCATCTCGTGGCTCCTAGGTTCATTTTAACGATGGATATGCAGACACGTAATTACGAGGCGTACATAAACACGCAATTACGGGGCGTCGGGACGTCGGGGTGCTGGGAATACTGGCGATGGGAGTGACGCTAGGCGCCATTTGACTTTTAACTAAGTTAATTTGACGCAGAACAGTAATGAGTAATGATGACAGTAGTACTTACCTAACTGACTGTAGCCAAAGTAAGGTAAGGAGAGGGGAAGAGGGAGAAGAGGCGTCGTTAAACGGTGGCGACGCTGTCATGGAAGGATGCGCCGTCTTGAACTAGAGCAAGAGGGAAGGGCGGAGGGGGGAGCTCGGCGAGCGTCCCGACGTTCCTCACATAAATCTTAGGAAAAACACGCGTCGCGAAATTGCCACGAGTCGTAACGTCGCTTCCTTAAGAAATATGTGAGGCGTCTTTATGCAAGAGAAAATTCTACTATGCTCCCCTCCTTTCTTCGTAATACCCGCGTATTACGGGGAATATGCCGCCCCAGAGGCGTCGGCTGCACTTTTCTGCACCGGTGCACTCGTGTGGCGTACCAACTGTCGCCACCAAATTCATCGAATCCCATTCGCTTCCCTCGGCGTCTCCCTCACAAATTGTCTTTAATATCCTAATTAAATGATGGAACTCGATCCGACTTCCGCTTGCAGTTTTCAAGTCTCAAGCTCATCAGGCTCATCGGTACCGCAACGTCCGCAACCTCTCGAGCTGCAACCATCATGGTTGCGTTGCACTCGAACGAACGTTTCCAGATTTCTACTGTCGTCCGACAACTCGTCGCATGCTTTTGAATACTTCAGAAGAGAGATACATGCGGACAACTTTCAGTTGACTGGTCCAGGCTCTGAAGCTGCATTAGAAAACTTGCAATGGAGAGCAGAGAAAAGAGGTAGAAAATAAGAAAAAAGGACAAAAGACTCTTGTCGCAGACTTAGGCGGCGGTAACTCGGCGCCGTTCGAAAGGTCTGAGATGTCTTTACAGTAATTGAAGGAATGGACGGGCGGCGGCGACTGGTACAGCGGAGCGAGAGCAGGAGCCGAAATAAGCTTCGTAAACGTCGTAAACCGATAGAGCAGGTTGTGGTAAATCCTCCTATTTCGCTCGACTCTCCTAGGGGTTGCTTCGACATCGACTTCAGTGTCGAGCCTGTAAACCGCATTGTGTCTTGTTTGCTCTCGTCCTCCACATCGCCTCCTCCTCCTCCTCCTCCTACCACCACCCCAAGGTCAATACCATAAAATACATTACGTTCCTAATGCGTTCTCGTCCCGACCTTCATCCCGGGCATCATTTTCACTCCAGCATCGATTCTACATCCTCCTCGGCAATTCCTTCGGAATTCCATTACGTCTTCGCTGATCCAATAGAATCCTCCCAAAGGCAGAGTCTCTCTACTCTCTCTCTCTCTCTATCAGTTCTCGCGCTATAGTTATTCGAGGCGCGTTGGCTGGCGGATGCCCTGGGCCACAGGGCCACAGGGCCACTGGGCCACTGGGCCACCAGGTTACTTGACTACTTGGCTACTTGGCTATTTGGCTATTTGACACGGTGCCTGGCTGGAGGCAGCCTACAGCTGCATTGCAGTGTGCCCGCCATCGCGGAAGTGCAATTCCTTGCGAGCATCTCGCCGGGCATCGCCTTCGGCAGTGCTGCCAAGAGGAAGGGCAACCTGCGCCACCGAACGAGCAAGAAACACGAGCGAACCAGTCAACCGAATCTATTCTATCGTCCTTCGTCTTTTAAAACAAAGTCTACTCGGCTCATCCTCCTCTAGCATCTGCCTTTGGCTACCCTCGTATCAGCGATAAGTCACGATCGGATTCACCGATTCACCATTTTCTTTATCTCGAACCTGCAGATAAGAGATCCAGCGCAGCAACTTTAGTTTGAACTAATCATTGGTCGGAGTTGCTTTCAGGGTTAACCCGACACCAAAGCACGTCGTTAATATCGTAATGGGGTTGCCTTATGTTGTCGACACCCTTGCTTGCCTAGGACAGACCTATGCAGATGGATGACTCTTAAGGATCGATTACATTTGAACGATCCATTCTATTCGATAGCAGGAGACCTAAATTCCTTGATCGATCGACCTGATTCAATCGCTTTGGAATTCGACTCGCTCTTCTTAATTTGATATTCTCTCTTACCATCCTCTAATTGGAAATCGAATCGATGATTTACCGAGGAGCTACAGCTATTTCAAATACGTACTCGAGCGTCGTCAAGATCTCAAGTGGGCAGATGCCGATTTCATCGACTCGAGAGTCACCCTACATTCTATATTCAGGTGCGACGGCAATTAAGTGAGAATTTCTACTCTCTCACCTCTCGCTGGTCCATTGATTTTTCTTGAAATAAAAAAAAGGGATGGACACTCGGACAGACAGTTGGACGGGTCAAAGTGTCACAAGAGTGAATTTTTTTGCTGAAATGTCTCCTGAAAGATTTCGCAAGATACACTTGCAATTGCAATGCGAACAAAGCCCATTCGGTTGACGCTGCAGTTTGCACCAGTCTCGACAATTGCACCGAGCATTATGCATAATGCACTTGTCCCAGCTAATAGCTTGACGTACGATGCAATTAAGCCTTACGTTAGCAATTCCCCGTTGACTGTAGCAACGTGGGAGGCCTTCTTAATTTACCTTTTGTTTATTTTCGAATTAGAGAAAGAGAGCGAGAGAGAGAGAGAGCTAATCTGCGAGTGGTTGATTGCACGAGCAATGGCGAGTAAAATGGCGAAACAAGTCGTGGTGTTTATTTATCGTATTAGTTGACAGTGCGATGGGCGTTTTTGTACAGCCTCTTCCATCTGAGAGAGACACTCGGACAAGCGACGGGCAACGGCTCGTGGAAGTTGGCGCTTCGTTCGAGGCGACGGATCGTCTAGTACCACGTGCAACAGTCTCTTCCCACGTACATACACATGCATTTTTACAAGGAATCAGTTATGTGCCATCGTCTTCCACGAGAAGCTTAGCTTACAGAACATCCAGAGTAATTGTCTGCCTAATTTAATGTTTCTTCTTAGACTCCGACCGTCGGGGGTTGTGCGAGGCTGATCGAGGGAGGGTGAGATATTAAAACGGAGATTCCTTCAATGTTAGCAGCTCAGTTCAATTTGATAGGGTTCAATTGGAGTTTCTTTGGGAGAAAGTTCCTAAGGAGAAGATGACTGGATTCTGCGGGATGCTGGGGGGTCTGTGGGATAAGTGTAATGCAGTGCCAATGCACTTTTTTGAAAATGGCCGACGCACGCATATCCGTCGTTCGCGTGTCGGTATAACTCCTGCCGACGTGCGTACACGTGTGCTGCTCTGCAACTGTGCGCATCAAATAAAAGCGGGCGGCTCTCGTCGGGCCTCGAGCGTCAAGTCGGCTGAGCAGAAGCTTCCAAGTGTCGTGCAAATGCAAAATGATCAGCTTCTTTATATCATTCACTTTATTTCGAAATCCCTCTACATGCACTTTCGATGAGGATGATATTCAAGGTGGAGCAGTAGTAGAATAGCCACTTATAATGGCTAAGTGTAAAACAAAATTTAATGAAACAGTCAGTAAATTCCAACTCGTAAGAGATGCATCGCATTGATAATAAGGTGAAGAACGTAAATACGTAAGATCGAAGAGACGAAACGCTGGGACGACTTTTTACATATCTATACGTACGTTATGACCGCTAGAGATAGAAAGAACATATACGTAACCCCAGTGTGTTCCACGTCTAACGTATTCGCCTGCGAGAAAAGGTCCATGTCCTATGTCTTACGTGTATGTTCCCCGTTCTACGTACGTGGGATTCCTATTTGTCTGAAACTCCCTAGGGACAAATCCACCAAACTCCGGCAATATACTTTGACTGTGAGGCCGTTTGGGGACACGGGTATACGGCGCCACGACGCCACGGCGTCAGGGCGCCGGTGCACCCACTCCACTGGCGAGGAGCGGCGGCTTGCTAGGTCAGAGGAAATTCTAGTACTTTGACCTCCCTACCGAACCTTAGGATTCCTTCGCGATTTCTCCTGAAAAAGCTCTGCGTTTCACGTCTGGTCGGGTTTTCAAGCGAGCGATAATAGTCGCTGTTCATTCTTAGGCGACATTCGCCCTCCTTTCTCATTCCCATTTCCACTCCCAGTTCCATTCTTCTCTTTATACTTGTTCCCATTGCCATTTCCACGTTTCAGTTGTCGTTGACATTCGCGTACTTTGAAAATCCTCCTTAGGGGTCGTCTTACATATCTATCTGCAATTGCAATTTGCAGCTTTAATGCATGGATTAAGCTGTAGCCACGTGCATTTTATGCTTTCTTTAGGAATCGCCTGCACCTGGGGACTTCGGTTAGACCGAAGGCACAATTAATTAATTTTAAAGTGTACATATGAATAACAAAGTGCATTAAGTGCAGCATTCTTTGTTTCAACTTACGCACAACATAGGTAGTCTGCTAATACATTTTGTAAGAATTGCACCTGATTGTGAGACGCTAAGCGTCGGAAAGCCTTGCGCACCGACGCCTGCATATTTTAAATCGATCAAAAGAAGTCCCTTCGATTAATGATTTACGGAGGTCCAGTTCGCGTACGATTATCGGCTGATCGGGTAGCCTTGACATTAGCCCCTGCGAGGGCCAAGGCTTCCGGGCTGCCAACCGGAAATAGAGCATGTACCGTAGAATGCACGCGAATGCTTGCATCCCGGTCGACCCTCTCGCCATTGTATCAAGTCTAACCTATCGCGAGGTCTTAACTGCAGCTGCAGCTGAAGCGCCTGCGAGTTTTACTGCTGCTCCCACTGTGCCACTAGTCCTGCGCCAGTCGTTCGATTCACTATTGCTGCACCTTACCACTTGCTGTCTTTCTCCGAGTCCACCTATCTACCTACCTAACCTGCGTGACCTGCATGACCTACCTGACCTACCAAACCTACCTACACACCTCGTTACACCCTCTACGTCTCTTCCTCACCTGGCCACGAGTTACGAGCACCATTCATAGGAGAATGCACACGGAACGAAGTTCGTGTTACCCGTCGATTCTTCCGTAACCCTCTACGCCGACTATAAAGGAAGCCTATCTTCTATCTACCCTTTACCTTCTGCCTACGACCTACCATTGTTGCTCGTCGCTTCACGACTCTATTTTAACTAGGAAGCAGCTACTACGAGCTCGTCCTTCTGGGACGCTCGAGTAGGGTCAACGAATTCATCCCCACCTAGATGAACAAATAAGGATAATTATAATTATGCCATCCAAGTTGACAGAGATATAGCGCGGGAGGTTAAAGTTGAGAGTCCGGTGCACTGTGTCCAGGTTGACCTTTACCCAGGGTGCACAAAGGGGAACCAATCTCGTTAGCCCACGGTGCTACGGGCTCTCTCTTCGCATCGATCTCATTTCCATTATAAAAGGTCAAGTTTATTCACCGGAAAAACTAGGCCACACTTTTTAACTTTTGTCCAGCAGCTGTGCTGCGCCATTTCCGGGTTCGTCGGTGTACCGGTTCGTACCGGGCGTCCCTGCCAGGATCGATCCTGGCGAGGACTGCAGACGCGAACGCTTGCCCAAGGGAGATATAGACACCCCCCACGTATACACGCGCGCACGCACACACTCGCGCACAGAGATAGATAGATTAATAGAAAGCAGTGAGTAGGAGGAGGGCAGGGGATAGTCCGAGAGAGAGAGAGAGAGAGAGAGAGAGAGAGAGAGAGAAACAGTGTGCGAAAGGATCGCGGGGATCGTCCGTTGATCGCCAGGGTTGTCGATGTGCTGGTTCTGTCATTTTCTACCGAGAATTGGTAAATCTAGCCTTAGTCTAAGGGATCCTTCGGGAGATCCCATCCGTCTGTCCCTTAGAATTCGCAGACGAGGAGATAGCTCCAGGAGACGTTTGCGAAGCGAAAAGGTCGCGGTTACGGAAAGTATAGGAGCTGCCCTCGGTAAGGACACAGTGGCTGGTAATTTAGTTTGCATTATGGCGAGCATCGATCGGCAACCTCCGGACCAGATCAACGTCGAGGGTATCCTTCCCTCTATTCCCCTTCCCCGCTTTCTCCTTTCTCCTTTCTCTCATTCAATCCGTAAGTTTCTTCCCTTCCTCCTGAATTCTCCCTTGCCTTCCATTCCTCGATGGCGGCGACACTGTCCTCTCTCTCTCTCTCTCTCACACGACATCCCCTCACCCTCTTTCTCTCCTTATCTTCTTCTTCGTCTTTCTCCATACCTCGCTTAGTTCTTGTCCTCCTCCGTGAGTCGTCGAAGCTGCAAAAATGACATTACGCCAACTCGCGAGACACAGCGACTCGTCAAAGAATCTCCAGGCTCTTTACCAATTTTTCCGGATTTAGCAGGTTTTCCAAGTTGTAACGTTGCCTGTCGCGACTAAACAGCGTCCAGGGCGTCGCAACGCTCTCTGCGCAAAGAGTTACGCGACGAGTAAACTAGCTTGTTATATTCATAAGACGATTACAGTGCTCATCGAATTCTTTTTCTTTGCTTTGATTTTTCAATTTCTCTTTTTCCAATCCGGCCGAGCCACGCTTGCATTTATTCTCTTAGGAATTTCCTATCTTTCCCAATTCTGCAAATAAAAATATCTTTCTGTGAAAGAACGAAGAAAGCTAATCCTCTCTGTGGAATCAATGGCGATCCTGCAGATTCAAGCGAGACAAGACCAAAGTTTAAGTAGAAGCTCGTGGGCGTCGAGGGGCGTCGAGGGCGGTAGTAGAAACTCTTCCATGATCTCGGTCGGGACGCTTATCCCTCTTAATCCTAGAGAGAGAGAGAGAGAGCCGCATGTTCAGCCTCGCCCGCAGAAGGTCGTGCAGTAATTATAATAAATGCAAATACTGTCGACACAAAAGAGACACAGGATAACGTTAATCATTGAGGATAATTGCGAGGAGATCGAATCAGCTGCTGCACCGTGGGGACATTTTATAGGTATTTGTTTGGTTGGCTTTACTGGTAAATAACAGCCGATGAACGTTGCCCGCTGCTTTCTTTGACTCTCTTCCACAAATTGAACGAATTAGGAAACAGTTAAAAGAATTATTTAAGTAGATTCCTGTAGAGTCAGTCGGAAGAGAAGCCATTATCTTTTTATGGACTTTCCGTACTACTGCCAATCTCTGGCCCAGATCCTCGTAATCCTAGAGCCGTGTACGAGGCCATACAGGCCCTTATATTGATATCGAGTGTGCATGCGTGTCTGTGCATTTGCGTTCTAATTTGGACGCAAATGCTCGCGGCACGTGTAATCACGTTTGACTGCACCTTGCCTCATGTGTTCACGCATGCACGCGTGTATCCAGATACACAGCATGCTGTGCCAATTCCCTGTAGCAATTCCAGAGACGATAATCTCTCTTGAAGAGAGCAGAGAGGAGAGAGAGAGAGAGACAGCGCGCGTTACTTTGGGCAAGGGATGCTGTGGCGTCGATCTGAAATAGACTCATACAACGTACGTAGCGAAAAATGTGCTCTTTATGAAAAATCGAGAATACATTTTTCTAGCTACTGTACAGGAAACCATTCGTTGGTGTCGTCGCTGACAATGGAGCCTGCTCGTACAGCCACCCCTGGACCAGGATTTTCTCCTGAAAAAACGAATATCCATTTATACAGATAAATGTGGATTTATTTCGATTGAACTGTTCTGCGACGCTGTAATGCGTCGTCCTGACGATGGCGACGCTTTGCGTTCTTGACACGTAATGACTTTAGTTGTCGGTGGAAACTAACTACAAATTTCCATTAGATCACAAATGCAACTGAAATGAATTCTCGTGAAAGACACACCGCGAGATGATATTCGGTAAAGATCAAAGTTTGATCTGAAATAATGACCAGAAATTAGACAAAATAGTGTCGTTTATACCGGCAACTTAAGATAGGAGATAAAGGGGAAACACTGATACTTTTTTTTAGGATGGAGGATTCTAGAAGAGAATTGGCTACGAACGCACTAGACATGACCTGTGGCGAGGTCACTGACCTCGTTAAGACATAATAAAGTCCTGGGGCATAAAAAACGAGCCGCGGAGATTGCTCATGCCCTCGGCGGTGCTCCTAATCAAAGCTTTTTCCAGAGCCTCCAGCTACGGCGGTATCCAAACTCGTTCGGGCTTGGAACGTCACAAAGGAAAATCGAAAAAAAAAGACTTACATCATAATTAAAAGCTTATTTTAGGCGAATTTGATGCTTTATTGTTGAATTTAATGATCTTTATATTTAAAAAAAAACTTGTGGCCACAACCTTACATACTAAATAAATTATAAAGACGCGGGAAATACGTTACGCAGTAGTTGCAGGCTCCAAAAATAAATGCGTATTGTTTAGTTTGGATGAACTCTTTTCACGGAGACCAGTCCGCCATAGGTAGGTCACTGTACACAGTACATACTATATTTGATAAACTACAACATTTTGTTTCCCATAAATGAACAAAGTTACTCACGAAATCAGTGTGTCTCAAATCTTAACGTGTCTCAGTGTCGAATTTAATGTTCCACGCCGCGAGGGCGCGAACCGTCCCCCCCTTCCCCTCCCCGCCGAAAATGCAACCCGAGGGACTCGAGGATCCTTCCTGTTGAAACACTCGATAATTAGTGTTGCAAGCTGCAGAAATTCACATTCCCTTAATCACAGAAATTTGTATTGAATTCCTTATTCAGAATATAAAAGTTGAACTTAAGAATCATCATCAGCCTTGCAGTCCATTAATATTTTTCGTTTTACCCGAAATAAAGTTAATTCTAAAGTTCTGCTCCGAAACATTTGTAATAATCCTAGTTTACGTCTCTTGGATCGTCCCTCAATATTCCAGGAGCTGACTCCCACTGTCCCTCTATAATTACAGGGCAAACGTCTCTCCGAAATTCCAACTGTGCGGAACCTGTGGGAATCGATCGATCTCCCCCACCCTTGACCTCATTCCATTCCTCTTTTATTTTTCTCCTTTTCACATGTCTATACGAATCCTTTAACTTTGCTCCTACATTCATACATGCATATCATGCTCGATCCTTTTATCCCAGCCGCAGCGTCAGCACATTCCGTATAAATGCTTCCTAAGAGAGTTTGGAGCTCCTGATTCAGAGCCTGACACATTATTCTTTTGTTCTGCTTCACAATTGTCCGAGTAAACTTTACAGTTTATTTACGCCGCCATTACGATTATATTTCAATGTTCGAATATTCGATAGGGTGAAGAAAAGAGTGTCTACGGCATCGGTCGGCTAATCGGGTGCGATTTCAGATTGAGGGGGAATACGGGGCCCGAATGGCTTCTGAAATCTCACAGACTTATAACCTCTATTAAACAGTGGAACAACGTGAATGTGTAGAGTGACCTGTAAATTCTAGACCGTCCTCTGTACTTGGGCCTTACAGGCTGTAAACGCCATAGAGGCCATAGAGGCCATAGAGGCCATAGAGGCTATAGAGGCCATAGAGGCTACACACGGAACATATACAGAGCGTCAAGTGTAAACGTGGAACGCAGAGTAACCTCGCGCAACCAGTCACTCCCAGTTATCTTGCTTTCCCATGTAACCAACTGGCCATTCTATCCTGTCTGCTCGTCTGCACCAGCTGCGCTGCAGAATTCCGATAGCACGTACCGCTTCCAGGAGCAGTTATGTTAGGTTAGTTTAGATTAGGTTACTTGAACCGTACAGTATACAGATTCATGCGAACAATTTAAACTATTGAAAACGTTATGCTAAACTGTGACTTTAATTAATCAATCATTGAGCTTTAAATATCAATTATTTTCCCTATCTATGAGGACATTGTACATGTACTTTTAAAAGTTGCGTAATATTCCAAGAGAAATTACCTGTGGTTTTTAAGGGATGGGAGTGACGTCAGAGATTTTATGATGGGGTTTGGGGATTCTGTGTTAACCTCGAAATTCTGAAGTATACGTAAACGTAGAGCACCAGGAGGTATTGAGACGCGAAAAAGGAAGACAGTAGGATGGAGGAGGGCCAAGTAGATGGTGGTTGTGAAGGATAAGGGAGGTAACCCACCCTTCCTGCGTCTTGGTATTCAAGAGAGGCGGGGTAGCGAATGCATACAAAAACGATAGGGGAATTGAATAAGGGGTGCGAGTTTTCCATGAAAAAAAAATATTACTCAATTTTTTAAACGAATGAATGTTTATTACTCAGGGCAGCAGAAGCATTCAAAAGTGAATCGTTATGAATTAATGTTGCCTTTTTGTTTAGTGCATCAACATTCTGGATCGATCTAGGTCAATTCTCTCCCTTGATAATACGGAAAAAAGTAGCCTATTCCCCCCTTCCTTCCGATCTCCGTTTTCCTGTTTGTGCTTTTCTTCGCTTTTTTGAATCTTGTTACTTTGTGGGAGCTTTGTCTTTGTATCGCCTCAATTCCTTTAGACTTCACTGTTTTAGCTGTCTTCGACTTTCTTTGAAAAAAAAAAGACCAAGCCACCAGTTTCCACGCCAGCCACTCGAATCGTTGCTGCCTATGTTTGCTTTGCGATAATGGCTTATCCACCTGTTCGCCAGTTTGCCAGTTTCCCCTCTCAAAGTTTTCTGTCTCCATACTATGTATTATACTCCATAGATGCATCGCTGCATCTGGTGACCCGCCTCAAGAGGTCACTGAGCATCGTACGATTTTCAACGTGATACAAGAAACGATAGAAACCCGTCGCACATGAGAGCTCTCGCTACCCGTTCGATAATTTCTTCAGAAATCGGCAGCCAATAGTGTCGAGATCCAAGAGATGATGATGAGGATGCTGGGACATGGCTCCTCATTCTCGTCTATTCTGAATGATGCAACCTTACTTGTTGTCCTGAAAAGTCAACGGGGTAGAATGGCGACACGTGCACCGGGGATACTTTGTCGTCAGTCGCCGGGTCGGCATAGGGTTGTCGCTCGAGCGCGCTCAAAAAGTCGACCTTGCTCCAGTACGTATAATTACTCCAGTCGTTTTTCAAACTCAGCCTAACGAATGGAGATCGATCGGTGGCTCTTTGGATATCTATCAGCCCTCGGGATGATCTCCGGAGCACAGAATCCGTGTACGGAGGGAATGTCGGTTGACATGGCTTGCGGAGGAATCGCATGCGCCGGGCACGCACACTCACTGATCAGAAGTAGATTACGGTGGAGCAGGACGAGGTCCTGGAGTAGCGAATGTCACCGGATCGAATTCTCTACCTCGTTACTGACCGACCTGATTCGGGTTTAACTGGAGGTCCACGAGCGTCAGCTACAGCAACCCCCCCAGCTAGTTCAGTGGGGGAGTGAATCATCCTTGAGAGACGTTTACCTTCACTGGGAGCGATTGCGGTCAAGACGCAACTCACCTCATACAGATAAGAAGATATCTCGAAGATCCTTGCTCGTCGGAGCTCTTCTTTCGCACTGGGAGGCCATTTCGGGTTTGAAAGGATTGACGTTCGGGTTTTATAGATTTATACAGGTGTAAGTCTAAGGGTTGGCAAATGGTTAGAAAAGGACCTACTGGTACGTATTATTTGAAAGGAAGGGTTTTAAAGGGCCTCCATATCTTCTTCCTCTAAAAGTCTTCCGGTTCGTCGATGACGAATGTCGAGATGGCACGAAAATTCAACTTGTACTACGAGCACCTGGCACACCTGGACGGAATTCAACTTCCACTTCCATTTGCAGGTCCACTTCTATTTCTATTTCGGTATAAGCTCATCATAAATTTAGTCGAGCGGGCATCGCAGTGGTTGTTTTATGCTCTCTGGGCAGGAACTTGGCTGGGTAATTCTGCAATGCGGTTGAAACGGCCTATACCTACCACCCTCCCTCCCTCCCGCCCAGCCGCTTCACTCTCCGCCGCCCCTCCTCCTCCTCCTCCTCCTCACACGTCCCTCCTGACCTTTCTCTACGTATGCTTCCCGCTCTACCTTCCCCAGGAAGGTAGCGTAGCGCAGCGCAGCTAGGTAATTCAGTGCGGTAAACTTGAGCAGACGGCATACAATATGTAGATGTGAACGGGCCGCGTCCACCTGCAACCCCTACCCCAGGCGCAAGCTACCCCTAGCGGTGCTAGTAACAGCGTCAGCACTGCCGGTCCTGTTACGGGTACACGTAATCGCGGCACTACCCTCTGCCTTCCATTATCGCTCCTGCAGCCTGCACTTTCTCGGCAGTAGATGACCTCCTGCCTCTCGTGACGCCGAGGACACTCGCGTTATCGTTGACCTACCTCACCCCCCCCCCGGCCTCTAGCTGAACCTCCAAGCACTTATGTTGTATCGTCGAAACTCGGCCTGCCAAAAGAAAAAGTTGTCTGCCGGAACCGGCTACTCGATTTTCAAGGTTCTCTTTAGCTTCTCCATTTCCATCGCTTTCTCCTCTTTCGTCCCTTTCATCCACTTCCTCCATTTCCTTCGAGAACCGCGAGCCGCTTTGCCTTCGGTTGGGAATGACCTCTGCTCCGTACACTCAGTGTATAAATGTTCCTTCCTATTGAACCCTCCTTGGTTTCCATATTTTTTAACCCTCTGCTTCTCCGACCACCCTATGACTTTGCTTCTGCGTATACCAGAAAAGTCGCAACGAGTCGCCTTTCGTTCTTGGGAAGTCGTAAAGTCGACGCGCCACGTACATGCTCTTTCACCCAAAGAGTTTCGACGTCGAAGAACCTCGAGACACCAAAGTAAATGAAATTTATGAACGAGATTTCTCTAGGGAGGGAAGCATAAAAAATAGTAGATCATCGTGGAAGATTGATTCACTCGGCAGAGTCAAGTGTCGGTGAGTCCCATTGTTATCCGGATTGGTCCATCCACGATACAGCATCAACGTGACTGCGAGATCCGAGCTTGCTGTAAAAGGGGATGATTCTATGTGAAACAACAGGGATGCCCATCGCCGCTAGAAGGTTAAATATATTTTCCAGGGGTCTTTGATGTAATCTCGTGTAATTATTCACAGTGGCTCGGAACATAAAACGACCTCGTACCCAGCATCCGCGGGCAACTTTTCATCCCTTTACAGAGGGGATGAGAGAGAGAGAGAGAGAGAGAGAGAGAGAGAGAATCATCATGGAGGTAATGAACGAAAAAACAATATGACGCCGAGTGGACCCGAGAAATAACCGTGTATTTCGTGGACGCTGCGCATACGTGGATTCGTATTTGAAAGGGTTGCCGATGATTTTCGATGACAGGCAGGAACAACGATCCCACTCTTTGGTTTGTTTGCCTCGAATCGTTGACAGTCAACGAGAACCGAGATCCATAAAATATGAGTGGTTCCGCGTGTGACACGTGAGTTAGGGGCTCTTTTGACGCTAAGGGTTGGGGGGTCGTCGTCCTCGTCGTCGTCGTCGTCGTCGTGGTCGTCGTCGTCGTCGCTGCTGCTGTCATTCCTTTTAGACTCTCTTATACTACCCACCTATCGTGCGACGATACTCTCTCATTAAAATTCATAAGGCGTCATTCTGCCATTCCCATTTTGGTGCCTGCGCGGAATCAGCCCTAGTAGGTATTATATATTTATAGGTTGCCCCCTCTGAGCTCACTTAAATCCATCTATATCCCATCATCATCGGAATTCCCGTCTTGTTCCCGCGCAGATGATGGACGCACTTCCTGTCGCTGGTCTTGCATCGTCCGGATCCGATCGGTCCAACCGTCCCGATCGAGCCTAATTCTCGTGTGGTTTTCCTGCGGGCTGCGGTTTGTGCCTCGTGGCTCGTGGCTCGTGGTCATGCATGCTTCGCCACACGTGTCCCTGACGAACAAACTCACAGCCTCGATGCCCTTGTGATCCTAGTAGTAGGATTACGGCAAGTCGATTTGTCAATACAGTCGTATAAGATCGACTGGATCGCCCGCCGATCCATCCTAAGCGTGCTCCCCAATCCTTCGAATACCTAATCTTAAAATTCCACGAGTTTCCAGGCTTCGGCTGTCTTCCGCGTTATCACCTTCTCCCGTTCTCCCTTTGTCTCCCTCCACGCGCTCTGGCTGCATCAGCATGTCTATGCGTACACGCGTGCAATCAGCCCCATGTGATGGCGGCGACGAGTTCGTCAGGGTTCGCAGCCTCCGGGCCTGAAACTTCATCTTGTCTTCAGAGAAATCGAGGCTGCCAGGGGCAAAACTTAAGTGTTCCTGTAAATTATCTTTCCTCCCGAGGAGGAAGAAAGGAAGACAAAAAAAGTATGGAGGAGATGCTCAAACTGCTTGAATGATATAGTTAGGAATTCTTTAGTAAATTCCTCTGGTCTAGAGCCGTGCTGAATTCTGCCTAGAATGTAATCTGTATAACGAGATACGGAGAATATGCAGAAAGATAAGGGGGAAAAGTGGTTCATCCCTTAAAAATAATAACGATAGAATGTGGGTTGTGCAGGTATGGGCAGCAGAGATACGCTCCCAACACTCAGTAAGTGAAATAAGGAAATTATTACAGTATTCTTGTATACTCACCTTACACACAGGGATTCCTCGATAACGCTTCTCATTCGAACGTTCAAGAGCGTCGCGACGCCTTAGTGCCCCGAAATCCTGGAAAATTGAATAAAATTTGATTTATGCCAAGAACCTAATGAATATCCACGCTCTCCCACAAATCCTCGCGTCTCTTCTCAACCTCTCATTTCCTCAACTCAACTCCATGTTTTAACTCTGACGTCACCCTCCCTCCGTTCTTCCTTACGTCGCTTTTCCTTTCCCGTCGACTCTCGCGTCATTTTAACCAGCGCAAATACGCTGAGTGCAAATCGCTGTATCTTATCTACTATTAACTCAAATAATTCCCAATGTCGAGGCGTCGCTTCGACTTTCCACAGACGCCGAGCGTCCGTCGGTACACGCGTCCGGATGTCTATAAATATAAAAACTATAAATTTCGTATTATAGAATATCTATAGCTGTAACAGCCGCGCGTGAACATCCTTTACGCGCAACGAGTCTCGAATTAATCTAATTAACTCGCGATTAATTGCGATTCGGTGCTTCGATAATAATATTACGTCACGTGGAAAACAATGATTCGACTTTGCCGCTTCCCGTGCACAGCGAGCTGCCTGCAGTTACAAACGTGACAATAATGTAAAATATCCTAATGAACGCATAATGATTCAGCCATTTCAACGTAACGTGTCAATATACAATATATAATAATAAAGAAAAGATAAAAGAGAAAATAATAATATTAATATTAATGTCGCCTGTTCACAGGGACGCCTGTCACGATGCGTGGACGCAGCTCAGACATTCGCCCATGTTCGGCTGCATATGTCCGAACAATCACATGAAGAAACGCTGCGACCGTATATTCTCAATGGTCAATCAGAATCCGTGCATCGGTAAGTATTAAATGGAGGACGGTAGGACGCTACGATTCAAACTTTTACGGCCGCCATATTCGCTCAGTCGTATGGAGAGAGATTATAGGGAAGAATGAGTCGAGTAGAACTTTTTATATGCAACTGTCGGTGGTGTGTGAAACTTTTCATTATTTTCATTAAAACAATCTCTATAAATAGATACAAGAAATCATATTGAATTACGTGTGATCACGCTGTATTTTTCTTTCGATGTTGTCATCCGACGCTACGTTATTTCTGGAAAAGTTTAAGCAATCGACGCGTCATCATCGGACTCTTCGTCTCGCAGTGCCTCTTCCGTATAAAGTTTGATCTTTCGATTTTTCTTGATATGACGTCACGCTGCTCAGACATCCGATTCGCCTCTGATCTTAGCATTGCGGAACAGGATTAATGACTTTCTCTGATCTCGCGAGTGCTTATCCAGGATTGACAAAGCTTCTACTCGTATCTCGTATTTAATATATATTGATACTACCGGTAAGTTCAATTATAAATTGGCGGGAATAGGGCTTTACACTTGATGCCTGCGCGTACGTAAGTGCGGGAGCACACGAATGTATCTTAATGTCCTAAGGAAACACCTATGTATACGTATAGATACTAAGGATGTGTCAAGACCACGTGTCCGCGCGCATATCTGTATGTTTACGTATCTTACACCGAAGCTTTAAGTCATTCGTGTGTATGACTCGAGTCTTTGGTGATAGTTGCAAATTCGATAACTTATTGCTAAATAATTGAATAATTTAGGAACGCGATCACTCGACAGTTTGATCCTATCAATTTTTGATCTGTGACAGTACATATGACGATCTGATAACAATTAAAAGAATTTAAATATCCTTTTGAAGAATTGTTGCTGTTGATTCTCATCAATGAGAATATTAAAGATGTCAAAGTAGTGAGTGAATTAGATTGAGGTGAGGTATAAGTATTTCTGTGGTAAGTTTACACTGTGGGGGGGGGGGGGGTCTGTTTGGTCCACTCGGAATTGCCAGAAGAGAGAAACATAAAAGAGAGAGGAGAGGTAGAGGAAGTGAAAATCTTTTGCATCTGCCGAATGGGGACGTCGCTTGTGTATAATTATTAATTTTTGTAGCAGTGACGCAATACAGAGCATGAATTTATATTTTGCAAATTTGACGAAGGCACCACTCTTGGAATTTCTGGTCTCGGCGATCAGTTTTGGGGACTGTCTCCTTCTCTCGGGAGAGAAAGGGGCGCGCGCAACGCGATAAGGCCGACTCTGTCCCATCGATCATTCGTGGATTTATTTGACGCGCGTTAGTTCACCGAGTGTCCCCGGAAGAGCAACGACCTATCTTCCTAACGCAGGGTAGCTAACCCAACCTAACCTAACCTCACCTAGCCTCCAACCGAAGAAGATTTGGCTCCACTTCTGGGGCGATCACCATCATCATCACCATCAGCACCATCCTCTACCTATGAGATCCAGTCCTGCTACCATCCTGATAACTATTCATATTTTCATAGAAGCTCTGGACCAGCTCCGACCGAATTCCTTGCTCAAATTTTAAATTAAAAAGATAAACCCTCTCTCCGTCGTCACTCGTAGTTACGCGACACGTCCAAGAATTTCGCGAATTGCTAGAAAATAAAGATTGGAGACAAGATCGAAGAATTCCTAACGAACGTTTCTCAAATATCCGATATGGCCAATGCATCGCTCAATGCAATATACCAATGCAATGCAATTTAATGCAATAGCTGATTTCTGCACGTGCACTCCACCTAGGGAAAGAAAAAAGAAATTTATAATATGAGGAACTGCCGAATGCATGCGTTGCTGCACGCATGCGACATGCTGCATGTTTTCTACTTATAATTGTCGCACCAATCACTACGCAGGCATCTTTGGCCACTTTTCGTTATTCCATTATTCCAGGATGTATTTTCGTGTCGATCTGTTCTGTCCGTCTGAATGTCTATCCGGCCGTCCGTCTGTGTTCCCGTCGTAGTTAGATCAGTTGTGTCTCTACTTTACATACTTTCTTTCCATTCCCGCAATTCCTTCCGCAGCGAATCCACGCCTGTATTCAAATTTACTACTTACTACATACTATACACGTTCGTATACATATACATATACATATATAATACATGTGTGTGTGTCATACATCACACACACGTATACTATGTATAATATATATGAAAGCAGAGTTCTGTCGCGATATCACCGGATGTTGCCTTGCCAACAGATAAGCGATGCTTTCCCGTGACTAATTGGCGTCGCTTTAAGCGACCGAAATGAAATTATGAAGAGGCGGCGACGGCGGCGGCGGCAACAGCCGATGAGAGGAGTTCAAAAGCCAGTAACTTTTCCCACATCGAAATCGCGTCTTGATCTTTAGAGATGGAGCTTGAGGTAGTATCTTTTAGCGGGCCATTGACCTCGATAACCTGGTGCGCTTCCAGGGAGAGTATTGTAGTATAGAGACACGCGGTATCCCGTAATGCGGAATAATAACGTCCGACAGTATTTCTCCTAGTCGCTGCATTCAAATGCGTCTTGAAGAAACGGCAAGGAATGTTAAACGAACCGACGAGTCTTCGCGAACTGAACTTGCACGGACGGATAATCGGTGAACGCTTCTCTCGATTGAAATTTGCGGATCGCCGACATCGAGGAAATTAGCCAAAACGATTGAGGGTAAAGACAAGGTTGGGAAAAGGATAGAATACAAAGTAGTATAAAAGAGGAGAAATAAATGGAGATTACGTGTGGGCAGCTGACATTAGTCAAAGTAACATCGGTGATGTGCGAGGAGGGAAGGGTGTATCGTTAGAATGTGTGTAGTCTCCGCAAAAACGGAAAGATGGCGGACAGAACTCTGCGTATCGACGTGTAGAAGATCAGGCGGAGGAATCGTCAGCGGGCACCGATCCAAAATGTCAATGAAATAAGAATAAATGAAAAAGCTGCTCCAAGCCAAATGTAACTTGAGATGCGAATCCGTGCACGTGAGTTCGAAATCGCACTGAGCCCCATCCCTCGCGTCTCTGTTTTTGTGTTTCAGACGTTCTACCCTCCATGTCAATAGATCTATCGGGGACCGACTCCGCCCTCTATCCGTTCGACCCCGAGCAGGAGAACTTTCCGGATTTCTGGTTGCCCCCGACCAGTATGTATCCCTATTTTCTGTTTCCCGCGACGACGAGTACGCGCACCTTCTCCGAACTCGAACGGTACCACCACCGGCACGAGGTTCCGGAACTCCCTAGCAGTCCCCGGAAGCCCATCCTCAAGGAACCCGAGCCCGGCGCCGACAGGGACGTCATCCCCGTCCATCCGTATCCGGAGCTCGATCTTAATGTCGATTTTAACCTCGATCTACATCCTGAGCCGGATGGACGAGGAGGACGTAGGACGAATCTGCCCGGGTCCAGAGTCCATCAAGGGAGTAAAAGTGGCAGTGGAGATGCGGAAGGGACCGATAGGAATACCGTAGGAACCGTCGATGCCGAGCGAGGATCTTCTTCCGAGCATGATCGTGACTCCTCCAACACCAGCACTGACCTCCAGCACCCTAAAAAAAGCGAGCATGACCTCTATCGGCACAAATTCAACTATCACTCGCACCGTCATCACCATGATAGTCACAACCATCAGCAGCACCACGATAGCCTTGCACCTCATCCTACCCCCACTGTAGCCGAAAGTAACCCCGCACCGGCACCTGACCAGCACCGCAAGAAATTCGCACCGAGACCCACCTACGAGCACCGCGCCGTCGTCGATCGCATGGACGACGATCTCGACGGCAACGAGTTGAAGATCGGCGGCTTACCGCTCGACCGACTCTTCGACCTTCGCGACGCCTTCGAAGGTTTCGTTGATCAAGGTGCGTACTCTGCGCTCCGTGTACCTAAGCGACCATACCTGATAAGACCGAGAACCTCCATAACCCTCTTCACCTAAAGTACCGGAAAAAAAAAGAAAGAAGCGAAAATCACCTAAGGAAATTCTATAATTCACCCGTGGGAAAGTCCAGATCTGAGACTCCTAGGAACCTACCTTACCTACTCCTTTCCCGTGAAATTCGCTGTGACCTCGTTTACTTTCTTCTTTTTTTTTTTCAATTGTTAAATAACCCATCGATCTCTTGACCTAAAGATGTCTTACAAGAGTTTTAGTTTAATCAAATTGAAAAGCGGAAGCAACCTTCGAGAACGTTGGTATATTTAATTGTATCTTCATTTATTCTTATCACCTTATTTATCTATCACTGATTTTACAGTGAAGGTTATCGCGCATCCTGATAATTCAACGAGCTTCGAAGTCATCGAGTCTCAGTTGGAGAATCCGTTGATCGATGCGGATCATCAGGATCTTCGTGATCACCATCATCAATTTCACCATAGGCGAAATCAGTCATCCGACGACGGGATACGTGAGTAGATTGTTTATACCTAATTTAACTGGATAGTTTCTTTGAATGGGTAAGTATCGGTACCAGTATCAGGACATATGATGTAGGATGCGATTATCCGAGTACGCAAGGACTGAGTGCAAGAGAGGAGGAAGCTGTAACAAGCGACACGAAGAGTAGGAAGGATTGGAGAATGTGAAAGGGTCGTAAGGAGACTGTGAAAGTAAGAAGTAACAGCGTCCCGACGCCAAGCAATATCTGCTCATGGGGGTCGAAGAGATTTATCACAGCGAAAGTTTAATTTAATTTCGACTGCGGACCATCTCATTTCCTGCGCGCTCCATATCTGTATCCGCATATTATTTCTCGGCGCGTCGGATTTCAAACTTTAATTCAGACTCGTAGAGCTTCTCTCTCTCTCTCTCTCTCTCTCTCTCTCTCTCTCTCTCTCTCTCTCTCTCTCTCTCTCTCTCTCTCTCTCTC
>JARQTJ010000516.1:84495-118475 GCA_030142635.1 Trachelus troglodyta | reverse complement strand
CTCTCTCTCTCTCTCTCTCTCTCTCTCTCTCTCTCTCTCTCTCTCTCTCTCTCTCTCTCTCTCTCTCTCTCTTTCCTTGTCTTTTATACCAACTCTAAAAGTGTTCAATAAAATTTATTTACACCAATTTTCAGTAACTGATCATACTTTGGGAACTCGCGACATACATAGCTATACGTGAGCACCGGATTAAAGGATAAGCAACGCTAATTATTGCCCGTCCTGATTCAATCCTATTGAATCCCAGTGGGTTACGGTTAGCTCTGATAGCAGGACTAAAACGATGGATACACACGAATCAGAGAATCAGTATTATAGGACATGGCAGTGCACCCGCATCCCTTTTACTCCAAATCGGATTTCGCTCTCTCGAATTTTGGATTTAAAAATTTATGCAAAAGGTTGCCTTGCCCTCGGATATCTAACATCTCTTTGACATCCCTTTGCTTCCACTCAGAGTGGAAGCTCTCCCTCTCTCTCTCTCTCTCTCTCTCTCTCTCTCTCTCTCTCTCTCTCTCTCTCTCTCTCTCTCTCTCTCCTTTTCTCCTTCCTGAGATACTTTCACCTCGATAAATCATTCCCAAAGTTTCCAAATTGATCTGTGCGTCGACGTGCCAGGACATTCGTCACGTTCGAGACTTCTCACATTGGTTCGTTTTCACCAAATAGGCTCACCTGCGACAAGTATTTCAATTTCTAGTACTTTTAAGTATTTTTTATTCTAGTCCTTAATGTCTGCCATTTGGCTGACCTACCGGGGGATAGATCTTCAGTTGTTTGCACACGTTCCGATCGCTAGACGACGCTGTTCTAGAAACGCTAGTTGAAAGCACGATCTGCTAGAAGGTCAATTCGATTACTTCGAAAATCTACCAGCATTAAGCTTTATCGATAAAAATCAGGGGGGGAAACAAAGGTAGCCGTAAAAAATTGCTACAGTGCCAAAAGCATTGGTCGATCGTTATCTGGAAATTAAACAAACGAACGCGGCTAACCGCCATTGTTCTATGAGAACAGAAATTATTCCGAGCCCGGATTGGCTGGTCAAAGTCTATAACGTCACGTTTATATGACAGCTGCCGATTAGGATAGTACAGAGACGTACCTTTATGATTCAAAGAAAGCAAATATCATTTTGAACAGTAATTATCACTGAGTATACAGTTAATCTACATCTTCAATGTTTCTTGTTAACTTTTTAAGTTGTTACCTGCAAAGTACGTGGTTAATTGTCGTATTTTATATTCTTGTTGTCCCATTCGTCCACGACGGTTTCGTAGATATTTGACACATGCTATTATGACTATTATTTCATGTTAGAATTATCGTTGGTCGGTCAGACGCGTATTGCTGAATTATAAGTTCTTAAATAAGCCACTCGCGTGCAGGCGCGTAGAAAATCATTCCATTTCAAGGAGTGATTATTAAGGATTTAAATACGTTGATCAGCGAGAGAGAGAGAGAGAGAGAGAGAGAGAGAGAGAGAGAGAGAGAGAGAGAGAGAGAGAGAGAGAGAGAGAGAGAGAGATTGCTGTTATAAGGAATTCTATCAGAGACATCCGTGTCTTGAGTGCACAGTCTGGAGAAGGTGTGCGAAGAGGGAGGGTGATCCAGTAGAAGTACGAGCGATATCAGAGGCATCGGTCACAGGGAATGCTACCTCCCGGTGTAGGCATTTTAGTGGGGCAGCCCTGATGTGCAGAGTAAAGCCGGAATAGTCGATGATACCTTAGACGCTCGTTTGTCTTAATAAAATGCGTCGAGGCCTTTGGATCCCGTCGAATCTGCCATCCTCATCCCCATCCACAGACTTATGGCCAGTCATCCCTTATGGCAGCCCTTTTTTTGGGGGCTATCGAGTCGAGGCCATTTTTTATTCCAACAAGCAACCAAAGAGATTCATCCTGGTGCCTCTGGCTGCTATTAAAGACAATTTTAGGCAGAAAGTACGTAATACCAAGAATGGGAATGGTAAGGATCTTTGTTCAGGTCGATTCCCGTGGCAGGGATCGATGAAATAAGGGTGCACCACGGGGGTTGAGCGTGCTGAATAATCGAAAGAAGAAAGAGAGAAGAAATGTTTACTGTCGATGCCCAGTTAACTCCACCCTGCACCTAGTCTATCATTTGCAGGGTGGCTTCCTCCTGGTGACTTCCTGCTAGCTCAGTGTTGTCCCAGGTAAAGCTGAGTCTCCTCACTCTCGCTGGGATGTAGAGGCAAAAGCAGCACGACCAACTTCATCTTCGAAATTGTTTGAGTGACAGGGGTTGTTTGCTTCTTTGCCTGGATTACTGTTTGTCCCTCCACCGGGTTGTTTGATTGGACACAATTACAAATAACGTGTAACAGTGATAAGTGACAACTAGCCGAGTGCAAATTTTGATACGTGCGATAGATCAATATGAGATCCAGCTGTGCGCGTGTATCTCGTGTACGTATAAAATGAGACTACCCCACACTTGTTCACGTGCAGTTCTTCGAGTATTCCAATTGGAAACGTGATATTCCCTGAATCGAGTACAATAATGTAATATAATTCCAATGCGAGATCTATTTTTATCTGCAGTTGGTCAATCGGAAAATTTCGAGCTGTTCGTATCAAATGTGGGATGGTCTCGTTTGCCATACGCGAGACAAACTTTTCATGTTGGTCATAATCCGCAAATGGCAATTTTTACTCGGATGATAAGACATTATCTACGAAAGTAATGTCAGAACTTCACTGATATAGTGAATTCTCTTCGATAGATCCTGGTAGCTCAGCCGTTGCCTCATCTCCGGATGCCGAGGGGGAGAAGTCTCTTTCGCCGCCCCCCGTTAAGCTCATCCTCTCAAGCACGTGTCATCACGCTTACACCTCGTGCAAGTAAGTTTTACGTGGGGATCTTGGAGTAGCCAGAAATTTACTGCAATTCTCCATCGGCCTCTATTGACGTTCAGAGACCTACTGGTATCTAACATAGCCTAACCGAGTCGAACCTTTCATTTCTTTCATTGTTTTTTTTTTTCATTTTCCTTCTTCCACAGAAACGATCCTGACTGCAGGACAAAACTGCAACCCGTGCTGAACCACTGCGAGCTCGCAAGCTGCGCCAGGAACGAATGCATGGATGCACTTCAGCACTTTTACAAGATGGCCAGTCACAAACACTCCATGGAGATAGCCTTTTGTCTTTGCAAGTGAGTCCTTTAAAACTCGAGTGCATGCTCTCGTGTCCGACTGCCTTGACTCACGAGAATTTCATGGCAACGATGACATCCTGCTCTCCTTAGGTCAGGCATTCTTTTTGACTTTGCGCCTTTACTTTCTTCTTTCCTAAAGCTGTCAAAAACAGTGGCGCCTCGAGCGGCAATTACCGGCAACCCATCACCGATGAGTTCACCTTTAGCAAAGCTTTTAACTTCCAAGTATTATAGCTTTCCGCCCGTAAAACAATGCCTGCGCTTTCTTCTTATCGTTTTTGTCTTTCGACTGGTTACTTTTTCCTTTGGCAAATTGGCAGCCCTGCTGCGGCTTCCATTCGAAAGACGCTTGAATTCACGACTTGGTGAATAACAATTAAACGAGGGCCGAGTTCCCTGGTACGAATGGAGTACTTATTTGTTTTAATACTCGACGAGTAGACGTGACTTTATGAAAAGTTTGAGAAAAATTCTAAATCCACTAGATAAAATAGCAGAATAGTAGAATATCGACAATGGAATACGAGCCCCCCTCCCGTTTAACTCAAATCCGATGCAGCCTTTTCTTCTGGCCTTCTTGCTCGTTCAAATTACTTCAACATTAGGGAAATCCCTGAAACGTTATCTGGAAACCACGGCCAACGTATCCTGATCATTCTACCGAAAAGTTATCCTGAATCACATGTAAAATCCTTTTTTATTAAATCCATAGAAAATCTGATGGTAAACGGGACGAGTGCATAGTTGCGCAAGAGAAGATGCATCCAACGTGTGCTCAGCGTATCGAGGGTGCAGATATGCCAGCGTGTCACAGCGTAGCAGAAGCTTGCAAGGAAGACAAAGCGTGCAAGTGAGTCTAGGCTTTGAAATTTCAGCCAGGTATCATAGAAATAGTAGTACATAGTAGTGGCAACAGGTTAATGCAGCGAACCACATAGAGAAACAGAGAGAGCTGCTCTCGCGAGTTCTCAAAGATCTTCCAACCTGCCGACTCCACCAGCTAAAATCTGACCTTAAGATCCTAGAAGTTTAAGATAGCAGCAATTGACGCTAGAATCGCCTCGAAAGGTTATTCAATTTTTTCAGAACGAAACTCGTGTATTTCGAACGAAGCTGTGCGGTGGACAGTGTCACTAAAAAATGTGCAGGACCTCCTTTAGAGTGCAGGAAGGCCATGATCGGGATCCTGGGTACCGAGCTAAGGCTAAGCTGTGCTTGCAAGAGTGCCGACCTCACACAGATCTACGACTGTCTAGGCTGGCAGAGACTCCTGTGGGTGAATCCGTGTGTCGGTGAGTATTAAGAACTTTTTCTTAACGAGCCTGTACATTCGTACGTTTATGAAGAAATATATTGTAACGTATTAATAGATCGCGAGCCGGTTCGACTCGAATAGTTAAATACGAATGCGTAACGATGTCCAATGCGAAGGCAGTGGGTAGCAGAAATTTGGAGATTTCTATACTATACGTATGTACTTGACTGCATGTATAGCAGATACACAGATAGAGTAGATAAGAATGATAATGGATGAATATTATACGATTCCAAAAGCTCTGATCGTGTAATGATCTATTGTGAAAACGTCCCTCGTCGTTAATGCAAAAGAAAACTTTGCCAAGGATGCAGTGCTCGTTCCGTGGATTAGTCTTCAAGGTTTTGATTCGTGCCAAGTAGGGAAAGAGGGAGAGAGGACGTCCCGACTAAATTGCATTTTACGTCGAAGATTCGTCAGATTGCAGTTTTTATTAATTGAAACGATAGAAGGAAAGACGAGAACCTTTCCTTGTTTCGGAGGACTACTTATCAGACAGGACTACTTATAAGAAATTACGAGCGCGCGGTATACTTGCCGGCAAATCGATGACTGCCGAATGGCTGGATTCCAAAATATTGCTTTGTTGCGAACAAACGAGATTTTCTGGATTCGAAATAAGATTTTGAGCGAGAAAGTCGAAGGTTCACAGGTTAAAATTTTTAGTGGATGCACAGAGAGACTTTCATGCTCGGAGGAAACACCATCATCACCCGAGGACTACGACGACCTCCGTCACGACGAGCAAAGTCCTGAGCACGTCTAGTGCGACGGGAGGCGTCCCCGTGAACGACGTCCTCGAGGACAACCAAATACCTGAGCGCACTAGAAGACCGCAAACAGAACCGACCGAGTCTTCCTGGCAAGTATTGAGCATGACGACGACCGCTGCGTCCACTACGACCACCAAGACAACCAACCCCACGACGACTACCCTCCTCGATACCACTACAATCACTCTGGCAACTACCAGTACGACGATCGGTACAACCCCTAGGACCACGACGACGAGCACAGCGCCTCCCCGTGAGTTTTGCAAAGCAAAATTGATATTTCGAGAAAATCTTTATTCTCATGAAAATCCTCGAGAAAGATCCACTAAAATTCAGTAGAATTCAATACTGCCAATTTATATGTATACGTGTACATCTGTACATACATTGTACGGTATACGGTAATTTTATCCGTGCGATAAAACTGCACTAGGAGTAGCTATGCGTCTCACGTGTAAATGCATGCCACCTTTCTCGGCTTATTTTTATAGGTTTCTGTGTGGTTCAAAGGCCGAGCCAGTCTCATCAGTACATCAGAGAAGGAAAAGGCAAGAGGGTAAGATGACGTCGACGTCGACGTTGTTTCTCTTTTTCCCAAACCTTCTCGTTACGTTTCTGGGGACGTTGGAAAGGACGTGTGTTGGAGTGTGCGTGTAACGATATAAAATGATACATCTACAGGTGAAAATATGTCGATGAATACGTAAATGGGGGCGAGACAAAGCTTCCTCTAGGATAAAACACGTAATAATTTAAATGGCGCCCAAGGAGTGGCTGATGGTAGCTTTGATACTAGGGAAAAGTCAATTTACATCAGCTGATCGATCGAAGAAATATTATCCGAACCAATAGCTGTCGAACGTCCTCGAAAATGTTACCACGTAACTTCTGCCATGCAAAGTCGTGATTGAGAAGCGAATATACATATATTTAATACGCATTTAGCTCTACCGCGAGGACGAACCTGAGTGTTCGGAATTATGTCAATGCGGCGAGGGTGAGGTCCTCATCTGCAACACCATCTGCGTCGACTCTTCACCCTGCAAGACGGATTTCGCTTTCTATAATCACGCAGCACCTGCCTATCAGGCCTATCGTGGTCGCTGCCTCTGCTACAGCGGTCGTTTCATCTGCATGCGCCCATCTCCAGGTATAGCAATCACATTATTTAAGAACTTTTATCTCCCTCGATCTATCATCAGTTTCAAATCCTCTGTTGTTTTGCTTCCTTATTTTTCTTCAAACGTACAGACGCCTACAGCATACCTCATGGAATCTTCATGTTCCTGGGATACAGTGAAACCGATGAGAACCTTCTTAAGCCTCATAATAATTTGACCGTGCTGGACGCGGTCTCGTCACTGGATACTTTTATGCGGCAGGAAGTTAATAATCAGGTACGTTTCCCGTTTGGCATGCATGACGTAGACACGGGACGGCGTCTTACGCGGGGAACAATAGAATGGCCTGGGGAGGCTTAAAGTGGAGCCCGGCTCGTCAGTAAAGTTTGCGTAATTCGATAGAGATTCGATAAAAGAATGGCTGAGTCTCTTGGAATGTTTAATTCGGCCTGTCCGCGTATAGGTTATACGCGTAAAAGATAATGCGACGAGGTCAGAGGTCGCGTGACGTACTTTAGAGCAGTTCCTTATTCTCTCTTTGGATTTCAGACGGTCTGCACGCTTTTCCTCTACAACGTGACCAGAGAGAACGTGATTGCAGTCGCACGACTTGGCACGGACAATCCAGCACTGAACGGCAGTCAGACACAGAGTCTACAGCATCTTCTGCGCGTCAAGGTGGGTCCTCAAACTATTTGCAGCCGATCATAGAAATTGTCGTATCGGAAAACTCTGTGGGTAATTTTTTAACAACGTGAAAGCAGAGTGATTCATCCCATTGGAAATCATACGTTTCGCTCGAGCTAGGGCCTCGATTCCCAATTTCCAATGTACAATTTACAACTTGCAATTTACAATTTGCAATTTAATGGAGAAGAGGATTTGAATAAATGGAGTCTCTGTTTCCGCGAGTATTTTCACCCGTTGAGCTGCGCTCTAACGCGATAGCTTTGACCTCGACGTAAACGCAAAGCCGAACCGCAAAACTCAACCAAAACTCTACAGCCGGTATATAATCTGTATACATATGTATATGCGTGCACGGGCGCTTGCGTGTGCACAATTCTTTTCTCTCTACTCAAATCTCCAATATTTGACTGGCCCCTTGACGATTGGCGCATTCCTTATTTCGGCATTTCACTATAGTTTTACTACGCGATACGGCGTACATCGTCTGGTCGGACTTTTGCAAAATTCTACGCTGTAAAGATTTTTTCTTTCGTTTCTCTCAAAAGTCAAGAAAATAAATGATTTACGTGAAATGTAAAGAATCCCTCGTGTCTTTTAATTCACAAGGATTTTAAGTGCAGTCTCTAAATTCAAAAACTCACAGCCGGATATTGCCATCCGGCTCTTCGACGTTTCTCCATTCGATTTCCGGTAGCGTTTAGCTTTCCGCTTTACAGTTATAACTTGGCAGGACACGCGACAGACTCACAAGTAGAGCTTTTAACGAAAACTAGCTACCACAGGAAAACGTCGGAAGCACTCGTAATCCATTTTTTCTAGTGGCATTCTAGCACTTTACCCCAGCCGCCCTTTTACCGCTTACACGTGTTATTTATAAGGTAAAAGCCTCGCGACACTACGTATGCAAAGGGAACACACGTACATGCGCGACATATTTGTAAATACATCACTACAGAAGCTTAACTAAATACTCACTGCTGAAACAAGGGACACAATGATATTACCATTCTTAGCATCGATTTCATCTTTGAGCCTGAAATCTTCATCCCTTGCTGTTATTAAAATGAGAGCGACTGTCCTGTCTCTCCTTGACTCGAAGGAAGAAGGGACAGAGAGGGAGAGAGAGAGAGTTGTAAGGAGTGAATGGAGGAGAATGAGCCAAGAGAAAGTATATCTATAGGTATAAGAAAGAGGAACGAAGGAAGAAATAACGAGAGGAAAAATGGGAAGGGTGGTTGCGCCGAGGTGTCTTTCTACGATGTAACAGCCACCTCGAGGCCAGTAGGTCCACTCAATTCCCCAAACCAGAGCTTGGCGGCCACCACTTCGAGATGCTCCCTCTTCTTCTCTTCTCCTCCACTTCTTCCAATAGCCATTCTACTACTCACTCTCTGGCTTTCTTTCCTTATCTCTTCCTATCTTTCTGACTCACCTTCTGCTCCTCCTGCTGCTCCTTTTGGTCTATAGATAGATCGAAATACGCTATCTGGCAGCAATAGGAGAAACGAACTGCTCTAATCCCAGGAGACAGGCCGCCCGGGCCTTCTCGTTATTTAGCTCATGGTACGACGGACATGTATACTCCACACACACACATGCACGCTATAACGTTAAATAGTTAAACATCTTTTTGAGGATCGTTTGAAAAATATTGGGCGAAGAACGGGAAGAAACGGAAGAAAGTGAAGAAAGTGAAGAAAGTGTAGAAAGTGAAGAAAGTGAAGATTCAAGACGAGTTTAGTTTAGCTCTTTAGCTACTTTCTTCTTTATTTTTACTTTCTTTCTACATACTATTGTCCGGACCATGTGAAACATTGTGTGCGTTATGATCCCTCATCGTATGTATAGGGAAGTGGTCAATTGGACAGATATCAATTTACACGTGACGTCGCAGGCCACCGCCCCCCCCCCTCTCCCTTCTTTCCTTTTCTACACTCGAGAAATCCTGCATCCGATAACATTTTACTAACAAATAAAAAGCTTGGAGGACGTGAGCGTCACGCTGGGGTCTGCGAATTTGTCTATTGATTCGTTATGGCAAGCAACAACGTCGACTTCTGATGGCGTCTGATGACGTCACCGTCTGCGAGGACGCCAGTCTTCTTAACAAAAGTCGCGACAGACGCCTCGCGTAATTCGTGCGCAAACATTAGAGCGAGATTAAAGGACGTGAACGACGGAGAATAAGAAATAAAAATATTCAGTGGCTCAATAATTCAGCGTCCCAGTTCCATCCTGCCTTGGCTCTTTCTTTTTTCGCTTTCTTCGCTTTCTTCGCTTTCTTCTCTCCGCCTCTCCGTCTTCCGCGTCCAAAACGCGACTGCTGACTTCAATTCTAGGAGCGTCGCACACGAGTAACACACATACGCACACAAACACTGTAGCACCCGAAAGGAAATACATTTTTGAAGAGAGCACATGCTCCGAACAGTCGTTCTATTCGTCTTGTATTATTATAGTATTTCCTTTTGATTTTACATTTGATTTCCTTCGATTCTCGCAGCCAGTGACAGAAATCCAAAGATTAAGCGCCGAACAACAACTTCGTTTCCACGCGAGTAAGCATAGCATGTTTTTAAGTAATTTACGGAATACTCCGAGAATACAGAACACTGGAAAGTACAAGTAAATCTAGCCTTATTTTCACCGTATAATTTGAAAAATAACACGCGGGCTAATGATAAATAAAATTTTCAAATAAAAATACATCTCATCAGTTTATCAGTAAATATTCCTTCAATTATCTCAGTCTATCGAAGGAGGCATACATTTGTTTGTTGCCAACCACAAAGGTTTCATGTAAATTTGAGAAAAAAAAGGCGGCCCAGTAAGCATCACGTGTACCAACCAAGTAGAAGGACTCCGAAGAACGACTCGTAAAATTAAGTAGAAAACGAGTGCGTGCAGCCATACGAATAGCCCGCCCATGTCCGTTGGCAATCAGACAAGTGATAACAGACTCGCCAACTCCTTTGAACAGTTTTGTGTTCTGGACATTGATAATACCCATACGCCCAGTTTCACTTAACCTCGCCCCGAATGACCATTTCCAAGAGGCGGCCAGAGGGGAAAATCCAGGAACTTAATTGTATACTCAAGCAGCGAGCAAGGAAATTGAATGAAAAGTCGCGAGTCGAGATCGATACTCACCGATGCGAACCTAGGTGCCTTTATTGGCTTTATGCCAATAACGGCTATCTATGTGGAGCAGCTGTGCGCGCCTATTCGATAGGCCCCATCCTTCGTGCGAGGATACGGATTCATCGGATTGTTCCCTGTATAGTCTCTGCGTGTGCTTCTACTATACTCTTATACCGCCGGGCATTGAGTACAGAAGGTAGAAGGAAGATGACGAAGAAAGCCAGATGCGAGAGAGAGAGAGGGAAAGAGGAGAAGACTATTGTCTAGTATAAAATAGTGTCTTGTTTTCCTGTGGTGCCTACTTGGAACGAAAGGGTGGAATAGGTCAATAGAGATAGTACATCGGGAATACCATTATGGCATTGAATATGTTATCTTAATGGAGACGCTCATAGCGGTAAGTGGTTACCTTATCAGTCACTTGGATGATTGGATAACGTTACTGCGGCTAAGAGTATTAGCTAGAAATATGTGACCTATATTTTGGACTTCCGGTACATCCAATTGCTCCTAGATCTATGACTTTCCGAGACTAAAAAAATAAAAATCATTGGCCCGCATGAGGAACCTGCTACTGTCTCTCGAATGAATCTTTTGCCGAAGGATGCTCCGCTTTCCCATGTATAAGGCCGTAGTTAATGTGTACTCTGGTGTACATATTCTAGCGTCTGGTTTCTTTCGACGAACAAGAGGTCGCCATCTTCGTCCTTGACTTTCAAGTGGCGATGGGTAAATTTTATTAACGGAACTCATTACCAGCGGTAGGGAGGGTGGATTCGTCCTATAAAAAGGCAAAGAAAAAGAAAATATAGCGATATCGTCCGGGCGCGAAATTCCCATTAATTCCGTGAGCGCGCATGAAGCGGCGTAGAAAAAGAGATCGCGGCCACTCGCGCGACTTCTCACGTAAGAGTCGAGCGACCACTCGTTTGTATCGCGTGCCGTACCTACTTTTTCCACTTTTTCCACTTTTTCCACTTTTTCCATGCATGGCAGCAGCAGGGCTTTACGTGCTGGCGCGTAAGCGTCGAGGCGCTTCGCGTCTACGTTAGGTTGCATGTCGTTGTACCTTCGTACAGGATAATTTTTATTTTTGTCCGCAAAACGTGACTTGGCGTCACCACTGACATCGCCCTAAGCGATCGGCCGAATAATGCCCTTACGTTGTGAGTTCAATCGACGGCGTCGAACACTTTTAAATTTCCGCATGGAATCGTTCGATCGCCGATATAGAAATGGACCGAGACGCAGCCACTTGCACACAGATACTGAGAAGATGGGGCAACGATAAATTACGAAAGATCGACCCTCGTCGTCTTCGGAGCATCTTATTATAGGTATTTTAGTACTTTGGTAGCTCAATGCGCTTGGCCTCTGATTATAACTTGATGCCCACTCGTCACCGATGTACACTCATTTCCATAGAGAAGTCCAATTAGTAAGCACTAATGAAGGATCTGCTCTCGAGGGACAGTTGGAGTAGGGGGGCGGGGGGTGCCGTACCTCCTGCACCTCCTGCACCTCCTGCACCATCTTACGCTCACTGGAGGATAAAGAGAGAATTGCGTCCTATTGTTCTTTATTGCGTATCCGAGCGCAACGTTATTAATTCGAGTAATTCTTCATTCTAGTCGATTGTTATCTGCAAACGCAAAGGCGGAAGTGACAGAAAGTGACAAAAACTTCCGCACGCGGCTCACGTTATCAGGTCGCCTCTTTGGTTCGCGCAGGGTACATCCGACTTCAGGGCCCTTGATCATCCACCACTCGCAAATTAAGAAATAGTCGACGACTATTGCATTTTTTGTAATTCCATTAGATTTTTGGAATTACGGGAAGGCTTAAGTCTGCAGTAGCAGGATGATTAATAGAATTATAATAAAAAAAAAATACTGAAGCGCATTATGCTGTCCTGCGAGACAAGGAGGTGCGGGGCGTCGGGCTGCGCAGTTGCAGAAAGAGCTCTAGGACTGTGGACCTGTGGGATCCTAGAGGACGAGCGGTTTCAGGGGGATTCGGGTAATTAGCTCCAACGTCCGAGAAACTCAAAGCCGGCTACAATTAGTACGCGATATCTAACATGAATTATCGCTTCGGGCTTTAACGCAAACGGTGAACCGGTATGGCGGCACTGCCCAGTCTAACAATAACGGTAACGGTACCAGGGCTACCACTGGTAGGAGCAAATACCTAACAGACAACAGCGAGTCTCTCGATTGAATTACTTATTCTTACTGGATATTTGTTCATCAAACATATCTTTTTTATTTCAATTAAACATTAAAATGCAACTCTTGCCCTTGTGAATAGATTTTTTATTATAAATTAACTCTTGTTGTGTCACGTTGAATATTAAAATGGATAAAATGATAAATGAAAATTTCTTGCAGGAGGAATGCGCTTCGATGCTCCAGGAACTCAGCGAGAAGATCAACAACAGACACCAGGAGGTGCACACTCATCCGCTCCTTTCGATCTTCAAAATGGCTGAAGTCGAAATAAAATTGCCATACAGCAGCGAAGCAACTACGATCAGATCATCCTGCTGTCTTCTAATAGTTGCTCTACTCGCAGTGCTCTTGACGATCTCGAGAGCGCCGAGGTCGTCTTCGTCGTCGTCGTCGTCGTCGTCGTCGTCGAGACGCGTTGGTTCGTGACAAAGAAGGCAAGATGGCCACGTATGTACGTATACCTGGACAACGTAGGAACCACCATTGTGCGTATGCCTGAGTGAACTAATTAACGAATGAATGGATCAATGAACGAATGACTGACTATGCGAACCTGCGAACCTGCGAACCTGCGAACATGCAAATATGCAAATATGCAAATAACAAGGGTAAAAGACGTCAGGGAGGTTCAGTACGAAGACTCAAGGTCTACCCTAAATGAGTGTTACATATGTATGTGCATATATCACAATGTGCATAGGTGAGTATGTGGAATAGGCAGATAAGGTTGATTTTCAAGGAAAAAACAAAAAAAAAGAAATCAACAATCGACGACCAAATTCAGACTCGGGTTTCGTAAACGCTTTGTATTCGTGAACGTAATTAGTGTCGATGATTGAACGAGGTAAGAGGGGAAGAAGGGGAAGAAGGCAAAATGAAGGTTCGCGATGGACCGCGTCCAAAATTTCGTAGGAACGTCGCGACGATCTTCCAGGCACCTATCCATGTGTATAGAGTATATGTATCGCGGGAAGAACGTTCGTATGTGTATAGCTAGTTGACAATTCTGTACCATATAATTAATTGCTAATTGCTAATTGCTAATTGATTAAGCTGCTCCATGATACTGGACCATTTATTCGTTAAAGTTGAATTGGCGAGAATCCTCGGAACGAGAGTGCGCTTCAGAGGATTCCTCGGGTGTGTAGATAGTCATTAGATAAGGCCCGTCTAATAATAGCCAAGAGTGCACAATGAAAAATAGTCGCTAATTAAATGCTAATTAGTCTAAGCTCTAATCTCCAAATCCTATGATCACCAGTGCTAAAATCTTATTGGTGCACTCCTGTAGTACCGAAACCGTGCGTCCTCGTTAATAGTCAAAATGGCGTGATCCATTGATAAGGACAATGACAGCTGCTTTCTTAGAGTCGGTCGCGTGGCTCGCCATTTAAGAAAAATTCGCCGAGCTTTTAGTTACGACTAACAAGGCACACGGAATTACGGGCTCGACGTACCATTGGACCTTGGAAATAAGACCAATGAGGTTTTCGGAATTTGACGAATTCTTCGTCTTCTAAGCTCTAACTTTTACCGTTAGAACATTCCAGATGGCCATCTTACCTCCGACCAACGTGCTTCTTCTCTGTACATACGATAACACATAAAGTCCTCCCACACTCCTCCTAAAGACACTTTAAACACTTAAGAGACTTGTGCGTGACAAAACACCCGAGACAATTATACGCGAGAAATCAAACGAGCAACATCTTTGATTTATCAGCGATCACTGGATGCCTCGTCGAAAGAAAATGTAAATTGCAAAGTCGTCCGCGCATCGATCCTTCCATTCTCCTCCGACGATGTGCACAGCTGGACGCGTCTCTAATACCTATACATATAAAGATGATAAGCTCATTAGGATACTAACGACGATATTGAAAATTGGGTTCAAACCCACTCAGTCTGTATGGCTGCTGCACTAGACAATGTGGAGAAGGATGATACCAAGTATACAGCTTCTCTATACAATTATGTGTATAAATCTATAAATATGACGATGAGAAATTAATAACACAATTATAACATATATGCGTAGGTACACATATCCAAATAGAAGTAGTCACGTGGAAAAGGAGAGTCATTAGATGTATGAGCGTGTAAGATTACGCGCAACGGATCCCCGGACCGTCCTCGTGTCCATAAGTTTCTACACGGGATAAATTATATTTCAAGAGATTTAATAATAAGAAATTTGTTAATCTAGGTAATTTAGGGTGTACGGAAAAGGGCGTGTTAAAAGGGTTGACTATGTGAGATGCAATGAAGATCAGCCGGAAGTGAAGACAAAGGAGCGGGAGGGAGGGCAACGGCGGTCGGTGATACCCGTCTATCAGATAGTCACTCGAATATTGATTGTACAGAATGAATGTCGAGAAATTGCGTACTCGGGTGTGGCTCAGCTTGAGCCACGATCAACCTTATTGACCACCGACAATAACCTTCCTCACGGGTCTGACTTTCTTTTGATTAGACCCAACTCGAACGTTATTGACGCTGATCCAATTGCAATGACTTAAGCTCGATTCCAATCCGTAACTTCCCGTGATTCACCCTATACACATATCTATATAACCACTGAATACACTGATAAATTCGCATCCGGTTGATCTTCCAGCTCCGACTGTATCCGTATCTGAGTAACATGGAGCGATCGAACAAGCAATAATAATCTATAGAAAACGTGGTAAATGTAAATTATCGAATGAAATGCGTGCATACGGGTTTAGAGTGCACATTGCGCAGGAGGATGTCGAGGAGCCAAAGAACTTTATAGAGAAGTGAAAGAGTGTGCGTGTGCGAGTGCGTGTGCGTGTGCGTGTACAGTGTATAGAATGGATTAAAGAGAAAGGAGAGGAGTACCGATAACTAGGGATGAGAATGAATGAGGAGACAATTTGGACCTCACTAGACTCTCTCCGATCATCTCGATACCACGTACGAGCTTCGAACAGATAAAAATCAGATGATAAAAGATTATATCACAAGAGCCTGGTTATCTAATAAGGCAAATTGTATGAAGATTGGTACCGTGATATCCAAAATAGTCCAGAATACATTGCTCAATTAAACTCGGTATAAACTAAGCAAAAGATCGAAACGTAAGTCTATAAGAAGTGACAAGAATATATTGGAGGAAAGTAGCAAATAAGCCTAATGAGAGTGGTGGGACATCTAAACGAGATGAGGGATAAGCGATTGGCTTTTCTTTTATTTTCTTTTTTGTATTTTGTATTGGCATTTGATCGGACAAAGAGATGGCGAATGCTGCCTTCTCCGATTGTGCGAACCCTACTGGAATTGCTCTTAGGAGTTTCAAACCAGAGTCGAACGTGGCGCCGCTCTAGCGAGCACTAATCAAACGTTCGAGCCTTCCTAATTGCCCTGGTTATTCAATTGCATCGGCGAGTGTTAGCTCGCACTGCTGCTTGTCAAAGACACAGTGGGCCGTTTGGCTATCCTCACAATCAGTATATTTCAAATCAATTCAATTAAGTTCAGACTGATCCGAGTTTGAGCATCTATTACTCCGATCACGCAATTACTGGCTAACCTTCGTTCTATTTATCTTGAAAATCTATTTTTTGTATTAACCACGCTCTTGTGATAAGTTACCAGTCACAACCACCAGCAGCATCGTCATCGTCATCGGTCGGGTGATGATCAAGAATTCTATTTAATTTAATCGATGGAGTTACGCATCGACATTGCTGTCGGTTTTGTGATCTTATGAAATTACAAGGGGAAACAATGGGCATCGAAGCGCATCCGGCGAACTGCGTCGCGACGCACCGCAAATAAATAACCAAAGGAAATGGAAGATAGGAGGTCGAATCAGTGGTCGAAAGAGAAGAAACGAAACAGCGCCTCCATCGTAATTCTCGTCTGGCGTCAAGTACAAGTTTCCAAGTACTTGGAAATATGTTGTTTCGAGCGTCAGGCCCGTTGCGTAGTATCCTTTCTAGCGTAAGGGAATAGAATCGAATCGACTATAGCATCACTATAAAAAACGAGTATTGTGGAAGTGGACGAAGATGACGATGATGATAACTGATGACGATTATTGATAAATATCAAGAGTGCGATTTAGAAACCGATAGGGAAATTGTGCAACGACAAGTTAAAATATAAAATAATGGATGAGAAAAATAATGGAGAGGATACGCATATAGATAACGCTTACGTGAAGTTTTTTTATTACTAATTACGAAAGAAAATGGTGGTTCCAATCGAACATATCAAGGCCCCTAGACAAGGCCAGCCAATGCGTTTTACTCTAATTTCCTGTAGATACAGTTTTTTTAAGCGTAACCTAAAAAGGAAAGCGAGAAAGCGCGATGATGAAAATTGTGGCGCTTTATCTCGGCGCGTTCGCAGCGACTTTGAGGGCTCTCCTTGCGCACATTTTTCGCAAGGATTTCTGTCTTGGCTGCTAACGCGCTGCAGACTATTCCGATCTAACCTGGGTCTAACCCGGACTATACCGGTGGTACCAACTGGCAGGGGTCAGAAATCGATATTTCACGATGTAACGGGCTCTCGCATATCGACTTCCTAGTGTGTAAGCTCACTGTATAACGCGGCTCTGTTTTATCGGCCGAGATTTCATATTTTGAAGAGCTTCCCTTTCCATTTTACCCGTCGCGCATTGAATTCGATTGCAACACCAATGCCATCTCTTGGCAACTGCATCAACTGTCACATAAAAGCTCGCAAGCTCGAATCTTTGACCTTTGGTCTGTTTCTTATCCAGCAGCTGTTTCCCGCTCCATCCGCTCTTCACGAGTAATAGGCATTCACTTGCGATATAAAGGCATCACCTTCCTGATTTTGCGAGCTTCGCCCCCTTTCTCCCTAATGTGCCAAGCCATTATGTCTACGCACGTATACCCCAGCTTTCGCGCATAGCTAAAGACCTCAGCAATCCTTACGAATTCCTCCTGACACTCGATAACAAGTTAAAATCTACAAACTTGAAGCAGCTTTCAAGGTCTCATTGTCAGTGGAAGCATAGGCTCGGTCGGTAATTCGGAGAGCGCGGAAGCTCAACCTTTTACAATTTTCCAATACTCGTCCAAAAGGATATAAAGATACACCCACTTATACACACGTACGCAGCTATATACATATATATTTTATTACTTGAAATGCACTCTGACCCCTGCCACGCCTGTAATATATAAACCATAAGATTACAATATCTAATTTTAAGTAGCGCACTGCTAAGAACGCTTGATCCTCCCTAAACAACTTACGTCGATACCTCGACTAAATACTCGACTCGAACTCTTAGTTTTAATACACGTATCACTGATCTAAGTTTATCTTAAGTTTATCTCGGAAGATCTCCTCTTGCATCGTCTAATTATCACGGACGGCCATATTATCCCCAAAGGCAGATTTACATGACCGACTGAGAATAATGCAACTGCGCCCCATTTCATTTTTATTTATTGCTATTAAATCTTTTATGCATCATTCTTCGTACGCCACACATCACGTGTATTTAATTACACACAACACACACACACACCGACGCTTCCCATGTCGTTAATATCGTATACATATGTCGTGCATATCGAGTCTTGATTTTTTTTCAGACGAACAATGATCAGAATATTATTCGTTCTCTAATGGCTGAATGTTACTACTTACCTTTGGAAACGACATTTTCCCAAACACTACGCAGCCGCTAAACTCATCGGCCGTGCCCGCTAACAAACGCATATCTATTACCAATATTTAGATACCTATATTTAAAAGGTTTCCAACGGCAGTAAAGGGTTGAATCCGCTACGTAAATACTATCGCGATAACTACATGTACGATATATTAATTATAAGGGAAATTGTTATGAGTTATTATGGTGGATGAGAGATGGCAAAGGCGTTAATAAATAAAGAAATTTGGTTGAGAAACCTTGAAAATATATGACAGTCTGCTTTATTCCTAAGGGGTGAATTCTCATTATTCTGGAACAGATGTTTTCTCAGATTCGTTTAATACAGTTTGACGACGCAATAGGAATTGGGCTTGAGTCCAAGATTTCTAGAGAAAAAGTCGATCTTTTCTTGTTAGTGATTAACTATTCATAATTGTACGTTTAACAAAAGACTATTATTGAAGATCGTATAATAGATGCCGTCTTGCATGGCGTCCAGAAAGTGCTGCCCCGTTAAGCAACAAATGTTCAAACTACATGATACCTGAAATGCTATTTGTCAAGTAACACACATTAGTTTTGTTTGTACACTTGGGTCTAGAAATATTGTATTAATTCCAAAGTTTTAAATGGTACGAGTTATCATGATGATACACGACTGTTTGTTATTTTAATATTTGTGTTTGGTATTCCAGACATCTATTGGTTGATATACGAATCCTTTATTCGTTCTCTCGCTTATGTGTCTAATTATAAGGAAGACTTGCTACTAATAACATTTACATTAGCTCTCTTCTTTTTCTTCTTCAACCTGGTTTCTTTCCTTTGGAGCGCCATTAGCTTGTCTTTCCTCCTCTTACCGAAGTTTCGACAACCGAGGCGCCACATGGGATGTAGACAAATTACGAACGAATTATAATCTATTAAAGTATAAAAGCGCGAACTCACATCCAGAAGATCGTCCTGGGAGCATATTCTCGAAATCCTGCCACAATTGTGGCATGCCACTTTGAGTAGTTTCGTTTATCACTGTGATGGCGCAGTAAACGTCGTTCGGTAAGTTTCACGATTGAGTAGTACCATTTAGGTATTTTCCCTTCCTTCCTTTCATTATGGCTGACTCCTCCAATGAGAAGATGTGCCATATCTAAGTATTTTATTTGCTTAGTTGAAGAGTTATCATATAATTATCATCGTTTCATTTCGAAGAGTTGTACATTTTGAAGTAAAGTTGTTGAAACTAAGAATATAATGAACTTTAAAATGGCTAATAAGGAAACATTACTAATTATTTGTAATACAGTAGTTTATAATGAAATGAGTAATCGAGTTAAACCACCACTACAAATTATAGTATCATAAATATTTAATAATATTTTATGACTTATTTCCTGCTGTTTAGTTTCAAATTCGAAATGTATGAAAATGTGCGATGATAACGCTCAAACAGTATAAATTACTTTGATGGTTCTACTCAGTCCTACTTCATCGTCAAAATTGCCAGACAGCGCCCATCACAGTGATAACCGAAACTACTCAAAGTGACAAAGCCACAATTGTGCCACGATTTCGAGAATAGAGTCCCTGGGCATAGGGCTACTCAGCCTATCTAGTCTATTTAGATATCTTGATGACCTTATGGGTCATTCTTAGAATTTCCTTTTGGAAAGGACAAGATGAGTAGATGCCCCGTATCCCAAATCCACATAATTTCCTTAGGGATAAGGAGAAAGTATCCTGGTAACTATTTATCACGTCTCTCTCTCTCCCCCCCCCCCGCCCCCCACGCTTTGAACTAACACAGCTTAGTGCAACTCTCACAACTCTCGGAGGCCAAGGTGTCGACTTCCCGGGAGAATTCACCCTGTTTCCGATCAAGCGCAGGCGCAAGCTCAGTTCGCTATACATATATGCGTGCTTGTCCTGCTAGCTACCTGACTACAATAAGCATAGGAACAAGCTTTTCACTTATGAGTGTGTTTTACGTGACCCTGCGACCACACCAGCTTAACCCCACTTACCCCTCGACTGCTCGAGCCAAGGATTTAACAGTAGTTTCTCTCCGACCAGACGTAACCCTTCTTCCGAAATCCCAACCCCTCAGATTAAATGACTCAAGTGTTGGCCAGCATTCATATGGCCAAAGTCAATCTGGGATCTTAACCAGGTCCATCGAAGCTCAGCACCGTTAAATAACTATAGAAGATACTTGGAAAATATACAGAACCGTCTAGAGGGATTGGAACCTGATCCTGTTCTACTCGGAGGATGAAAAAGCGATGAATCTCATGTGAAAGAATAGGTTGCGGACGTTGAGGTGGTGGTAAAGTATATCTCTGCAAAGTGGCACTGGAGGTGACACACACTATCGTGTGCAACCCCCCGACCGACGTATAAGATGAAAGAGTAGGGCTTAATCAGTTAGTCGATAGGCAAATTGGCTTAGAGGCGCCCCTAAGGGTGGTTTGCAGAAGTCAACCCCGTGCGTCGGCCGGCAGCCGTGTATATTTTCTGAGCACGTCTCGCGAGTACCAAAGAACCGAAAACGTTGGAAAGTCGACTTCCGGTTGCGGATTTAAATGTGTTCACCGGATAAAGGATAGTCACGTCCCTTACCCATGAAAAGCACCCTTCCAAGAATCACTTGAGCGACAAGACACCGAAGACTCGAAGCTTTTATCTATTACTCCCGTCAACTTTGCCCGTACCGACTGCCGCAGTCCAATGACCATTCCTCCTGTTCTCCACTTTGCTGCTACCGAATGAGGGAAACGCGTTTCCTGAACTTTGATCTCTCTTAGCCGACTTTACTGTTGCGACCGATGCGACGAGCCACATCGTCCTCATCCTCGTCCCAATTCTCCTGCTCCTCGTTACCGACGTATTACTTAACTAATAATTACCTATCGAAGTGGGAGTGCCACTTGGGCAAGCAAGTGCTCCAGGACATCCTACACACTGCAACATAGCAGCAAGGACTTCATCGTTGTAGAATGTCCAGCTGATCGGTAACGTACAAGATTTTCGAATGTCCAGGAAGTAGGAGCCCCTACAGTATATATAATCGCAACCTGCTCCACCTAGACATCTGGTAGGTAGCAACATGTTAACAGGAACAATGACCCTTGACTTTCAGGCATGTCGAGGAGACACTCTCTAGTGATCCTGTGCTGCTATCTCTACACGCTACTCGACATGGCGGCTTTACACTTCCCGTAAGTAATCAGGAAGCATGGACCGTCGAGTGAACGTCTGTGTATTCCCAGTAGTAGGTTTAACACGAGAGCACGCAGGGCTGCCAACTCCTAAGTAGCGGCGCCGGGCACTGCCTCTCGCGTCCAGTTTCAGTTTCGAGCGTCTATCGATCGTCTCGAAACAAGAGAGAGAGAGAGAGAGAGAGTGAGAGAGTGAGGGGTGGGGGAGGGAAGGGGAGAGAGCGTAGATTGAGGACAGGAGAGAATGAGAGAGAATTTACGAGAAGCAAAGAAGGAATTAGAACCGCTCTGGAAGATGTGTGTGTGGTGCTGAGGTCAAGCCGGGAGCATATTAAAATATAATATGTCGCCGGAGAGACTTAAGTCTATGCAAAGCGCCAAGACCTATTATGGCTTCGGCGATATTGCTGTTTCATCGAAATCGCTAATTTGCGACGGGTCGTCGGTGCGAAAAGCGGATCGGAGTGGACGTCGAGGAGCCGGCAAAGGACATCGGGAAGCTCGGAAGGGAAGAGAGGATGCTCGCGTTTATGCTACTTTATTAAAGTTCAATGATATTCTTCCCTCTTTCCCGATTTTCTCAGGGAGGTCGAGCTGGAGGAATACGGCAGAAAGGAAGCTTCACTTTCGCTCAGGGACATTTTGCCTCTGAATCCGAAGCAGTACGACAAGCACAGAGCGCCTAAATACCTGGGCCAACCGACGATCGTCTACTTCCACGTGACAGTCCTAAGTCTCGACTCCATCAACGAGGAGTCCATGGTAAGCGAATTCCTCGGAGTTACCGACAATTATGGTAAGCTCTAAACTGCTTTCAATCATCAGGCTGCTCCTCCTTGGTTCGACCTACGCACACTCTCTCCTCCATTACGTTTGACTTTCTCTTGGTTGCAGACGTACGTCGCCGATATATTTTTAGCTCAAAGCTGGCGCGACTCGAGACTGAGATTGCCGGAAAACATGTCCGAGGAATACAGGATACTCGACGTTGATTGGCTGCACAACATTTGGAGACCCGATTGCTTCTTTAAAAACGCAAAGAAGGTCACTTTTCACGAAATGTCGATACCCAATCATTACCTGTGGCTGTATCATGACAAGACTTTACTCTACATGTCCAAGTGAGTGCGTCGCTTCCATCTGACTAAGAGTCCGGTCGATGCAGCTGTGGTAAAAAAAAAGCTCTGTAAAAGCTCATTCAATTATCTTACAGACTGACTCTGGTTCTCTCTTGCGCAATGAAGTTCGAGTCTTATCCTCACGATACTCAAATTTGCTCGATGATGATAGAAAGCCGTATGTACAGTCATAAGCTCCGATTCGGTAGATGATCCTGCTAGCATATCAATCCCTGTTGGCATCAAACGCTCTCATTTTAAATCAAAGTAGAACTCACAGTGCTTTCTCGCAGCGAATTCTCGATATCCATTGTAGCTCCGTGTAAAATTGACCTGGCTGCTACCTAAGCTCGACCAAACAATGGGATATTAATAATACAATATCTTAATAGCTTATAAAAAGAAGTCTTTCAGTATCACACACGACCCAGGATCTAGTTTTCGTATGGAACATGACGGATCCTTTGGTGGTAAATCCTGAGATTGAACTTCCGCAGCTCGATATCTCAAACAATTACACGACGGATTGCACCATCGAATATTCGACTGGCAACTTCACCTGCATTCAGATCGTCTTCAATCTACGCAGAAGATTAGGCTACCATCTTTTCCACACGTACATTCCCTCGGCACTGATCGTCGTCATGTCCTGGATAGCATTTTGGATAAAACCTGAAGCTATCCCAGCCAGGGTCACACTAGGCGTTACCTCATTATTGACACTAGGTTGGTCCACGTCGCAGAATCACTAATATATTCTAAGAACTGATCGTAAGAATCTCTATTGATCTCACTAAAATTGCAGCAACGCAAAATACCCAGTCCCAGCAATCGCTGCCACCAGTGTCCTACGTGAAAGCCATCGACGTTTGGATGTCGTCCTGCAGCGTCTTCGTCTTTCTGTCGCTCATGGAATTCGCCGTGGTTAATAATTATATGGGTCCGATAGCTACCAAAGCCATGAAAGGATATTCGGACGAGGATTTACGCGAGGCAATAGACGAATTCAAGGTGGGTTCTTCATTCGAATTATTATCATTACAATATTATTATATTATTATATGTATAGAAAATACGCATATTATACCGTCATTAACAATAAGATCCGAATAACGGCAGTTACGAGTATCAATGACAATTGCCGTTACTCACCTTTATTTGGAATCAGAACTTGTACCAGAGTTTTTGTGACGATCAGCTCTTGCGAGATAAGTGAATTCGAGAGTCGCATTATTTGTCACGTAGCTGGATCAGCCAACTGTGTCAGTTTCATGCAACTTTGTACAATAGATACGTACAGCTACCGGTGCCTATACCGATTTCGACATTTAATTGTTGCCGATAATAGTTAACTGACCATGTTGATACGAATTCCTGGTTGCACACGCAACTGTCAAATATTTGCACTTGGATCACCGAATTTGCATTCTGCCTACTGCATTCCCGTCCAGCACGATACACATCTCCTATATCCTCCTGTTTATCGTGCCACGTGTACAGATTTACGTGACTATCTAAACAACCAGCTCCTCATATACATATTTACTCTGTGCACATCTAGAGGAACGAGAAAGGCAGCCATTAGTTGTAGCACTGCGTCTAAAATGCATGACGCATCGTAAGAAGGGCAGGGCCGGCCGACCCCGAACAGTCGTATTAGAATTTTCTGGGAAATAATGTTATTTAATGAAATCATTGTTTTTATCGTGCAGACGCCGATGCGACCGGATTCCGAAAGAAGTCGAAGTCCCGTCAGGGTGCCAACCGTCCAATACGACACTTGCTGCCAGGGTAGAGCGACCGCCATTTATATAGACAAAGTCTCGAGATTCTTCTTTCCTTTTTCCTTCTTCATCCTGAACGTCGTCTACTGGAGTACCTTCCTCTAAGGAAGAGCAGCACCGAGGCGACAGGGGGGAGTTAGCCCCGGCCGAGGATCGATCTTACAATTAGAAATGGGACTTTAGGCTCGAGAGTCACGGTCGAGCTTATTCGAAGGCGACCAGAAGGCGAAAGAGAACCAAAGACGCCAAAGACGCCCAAAAACGCCAACGACGCCAACGACGCCAACGACGGCAAACTGGTTAGGAAAGGGCGACGCCTATTTTGCCAGACGCTCTTTGCAGGGCGCCGACGCTTCGCGCGCCTAGCCCGCGTACTCGGAAGCCAGTCGCCGAACTGGATCGCCCGATCGATCAACGGAGTAATAAACGATCCTGGAAGACGAATTCTATCATAACGTGTCGCACCTCGGCCATTCGCTATCATGATCTTTTATACATATTAAAAAAGCAGATATCATTAGCTAACGTCAGTACTACTGTATTTTAAAGTAACGACGTACATAAGTACCATTACCGCCGATACACGAGAAAAATATTGTATGAACCAATTAAAATTCATCTAAGAGGAGACTGTCGGATACTTGTATCATTGTGGATTCTTTTTTTTTAATTTGCGGATTCACGCTGCCCCATTCGCTAATTATTTGACCAACCTGCGTCAACCTACTTACCTGTTGGGTTTCGTATGAAAGAAACAGCAAAGGAAATCGCAGCAGTGCCTTTCGTGCCCATTGTCGGCCATGACAGTCGCCTGCGAGAGAATTCGGGATAGTGTAAAGTATTCATTAAACGGTGCGGGGAACATGAATAAAGACAGTACTTTATTTTCATATATTCTTCTTCGCCGGTTTATATATTAATAATAAATATATTTTTGTTAATCATTAAAATGGTTCCATTTGCGTGCATCTCTGGCATCCGAGTCCCAGCAATGATCGTTCCACGATCAATTTTGGTACTAACGGACGAAACGCTTTCTCTCTCTCTCTCTCTCTTACGCACACTCTCATTCTCGCTCGCTCCCCCCTCCCTCCCTCCCTACCTCCCTACCTCCGCTCCTCTTTATTCTTGATTCGCTCCGTATAATAACAATTTACACCAGCACAGACGATCGAATTACATTGGATCGGTCGCATCTCTTTGTCTCATCTACTTTCCTGCTCCTTTTAGTTCCGAATGCGACACATTTTCTCCTTCTCGTTTCCCTTTTCTTCAATCGTTACTCCACTTCCTTCTGTAGCCGCATCCCTCTCTCCTCTTGCAGTTCTCTCTGTCCGGGAGACGAAGTGACGACATACCACGTTGCCACTACAGATTGGCCTAACGTCGCGCGAGACTCGCAGCAAAATTCTAAACTATTCGAATCAGCTGTTATCGTTTCTCCGTGAATTTTACCGATAGTACACTAATTTTACTTCTCCTTTAAATTATCTTATCCTATACGCATGTACTGTCAATTCTAAATTGCTTTGATAAGTCAACGCGCGGGACGCACAAAGCTGACAAGCTTTTTTTCATTTTTTTCATTTTTTTTGTTTGTTAAAAAATCAGCTATCGTATTTATGGATATTGAACTTGATACGATTTCATGGGCTTTGAGAGAGCATTACGTGCTGGAAAGGACTTGGTAAAATTCAAGCGATAAATAAATGACCAATGGCCTCCAGGTTAATGGAGAGTTCAGGGAAGAGAGGATAACTGGGATAGTAAGCAGGAAAGTCCAAAAGTTAAATCGCTTAGTTGCAGCCTATAAATTGGCAGGTGAAAAGGGTTAAATAAGCGAATCTGCGAGGAGCAGCTCCGTGCGACCCGCGCATTTGCCCTGCACCTGCGAATCCCATTCATCGCTGAACGACTCTTCTTAACGATCCCTTAATCCCCTAATTATCATTATTCTTAAAGTTAGTTTTATTTCTAAAACGTACCTAATCACGTGATCACTTCACAATATCTTAGAATTTAAAGAAATTCTCTAAATGTTCCATTAGCATTCACGACGTTTACAACGTTAAGTACAGCTTAGGTAATTAAGTGAGAATCGCAACGGTAGTGCGGCTGCTCTCTCGGTGGCCCTTCGAGCGTTCGAGCGAACTCCATCTGAATTCATAGCCATCTTTCACTTTTCTTTCTTCCCTTTTTTCCCTTTCTCCGCCTCTGCCCTACGACGCTCCGTCGACCCATGTGCACTCGTATACTTATTCGCTCTCTCTCTCTCTCTCTCTCTCTCTCTCTCTTTGCGTCTCCACCATTCGTTTGCTCATTCATTCATCCATTCCAGAGAGTCTGCACTCTCTGCGCTCTCTGCCTAAACGTAATTTTAGAAGACGGCAATTTGCCGCACGAGAAGAACGATGTGTTTAATTAATTAGCACAATTTGAATAATCGGATACTACAGATTTTTTTTCTTTTTTTTTTCGAATAACTCCTTTTCTCTTTCTCCTTCCTGCACAGCCTTCTCGAAAATGACACCGAAGAGAATTGAAGAGAAATGACGTTATTAAAGAGAAGAGCCGAATGCATTGACTTGCCTGGTGTGAAGAATCGACCTCCGGCTCTTAGATCCCTGAAGAAAAGGATCTGTACTCGAGAGACACATTCTACTTGAGAAAAATCTCAGGAACATTTTCCAGGAAGCATCGCACTTTGTCTCACGATTGGGACTCGTTAGTCATTGAAAGATTCTGCGGCTGCACATTCATCCGCCTCGGTGCTTCTAGAATCGATACTAACTAGTAGGGTAAATGGGTAAATGGGTAAATGGGTAAATGGGTAAATAGGTAATTAGGTGTCTGTGTCTCCAGAAAGGTAGGTAAAGCCTACCTACATGCAGTAATATACCTAGAGAACGATCGTTAAACCGGAAGTGACGGTTTTTATTTAATTCCCGAGAGACGAGTGAAATTGAAACGACAGAGAAGCGGAAGCGAAGGATAAAGAAAGAGTGAAAGATGAGAGAGAAGTGCGAAGAGGAGACGCTTAGTTTAGGGGGCGGGAGGCGGTCATTGATCAGCTGGAGGAAATGGCAACGAGAAAGAGACGGAGAGCGCGAGAGCATTAAGGCGCGTTCACAAAACTTCTGTATGACAGTTAATAAGCAGTGGACGGCGCGTAGTCAAAATGTAGGTGAGACTGATGTCCACTGAAAGACAAACGATTTGTATCTTGATAATGTTACCGATCACTCTTACGGAATTTTCTTCTCGAATTCTCGTAACTTTTTCTTTAAACAACAATGCAGCTGATCAGGCAATTATAGTTTATTTACTGCCAATAGATGGCAGACGAAACGGTTTTATTTAATTCGGTAAGGTGTTTCAACTGACACCGTCCTTCGGTAGATCCCTTGCAAGTTCCCTTTCAAAGCAATTCTACCCTTTAAGGGTAGATGGTGATAAAGTTCAATCCACATTGTAAATATCATTCCGAATAAAGAAGCCCCTTAACTCAGATAAGAGCTGGAAAAAGCGTGCTCCTCTTCTAAATCCGAAATGGAATCTGACGCAATTGACGTAACCTCGGATCTTGAGCCGGAGTCGCTGAAAGACACGGGGAACTCGTTAGCCTTTTCCTTTTTCGTTTCCTTCTGCTCTTTTCGTTCTTTATTTTTAATTCCTAATCCACTGCCAGAAAAGTCGTTATAGTTGTTATTTCACTTCTCTCTCACGAAGATGCCCCGCGGGATGTTCGATCCCGACACGCCCGTATCTGTTCGCACCTGCCTGACTTCCATGTTGCTGCTCCATAGACATGCGTCACGTGCACTCCTGCATACACACGTAGATGCACCTCGAGCAAAAAGATATTTATCGACTTCACATTATTCCTATTCCATTTGTCAAGGCCTACGATTTCTGTGCGCGTCGTACGTTACCTAGTTCATCTACGAATATCCGTTACGAAGAATTTTATCTGAAAATAGGTAAACTGAAGCGGCCAGAGTAAAAACGAACGAGAGACTCCTTGGAAACTGGAAATTATTTGGCATGAGGATAATAAAGAGTGTCACAATAGTACTGTGGACGCAATGAGGAAGGAGCAATAATGCTCATTCCAGTCTACATCAGAAAAGGCCTGTCGGGCATCCTCAAAAAAAAACAGTCTGAGCGTCGATCCTGTTTTTGACTATCTTTTTTACAGAAAATGCATCACGCAATCAATCTCGAATTCATTAAATCGAATCTGACTGTACGCTTGTGCACGCATACGATTGCATTAAAACTCTGTACCTGTGCGAGCGCTCGTGCCTGCGAATCCATCAAGCACAACGATACAAACCGTCCAAAAATAAGATTATCCGATTCCTCCGATGCTGGACCCAAAAATGCAATCTTATGTTCAACGTATGGACGCTTGAGTCCTGCTTACAATAAAGATATACAGTTGTAGAGACCGAGAAGGATGATGATAAATATCGACAAGGTGTATCCAGTATAATCAAAGCATCATTCACAGAATGAATAGCAATACTAAGAACCGGTATATTGAAAAAAAAACCATAATCATGGATATCTCATAATAGGATTTAAGAAAAGAAAAAAAAAACTATCGAACGAACCGATCAGGTTTCTTAGTTCTTCGCAAAGAAAAGAAGAAACGGAATTTAATATTTAGAGGTGATTTTCGATGCTGCAACACACATCCTGTCCAATTTTAACGTCTTTTACTTCATTATCTTTTTTACCTATCCTCTCCCTCTCTCTCTCTCTCTCTCTCTCTCTCTCTCTCTCTCTCTCTTTATGAAATAACAGAGTGCAATTGCTCGAGATTAAAGATGCGATACCGAACTCGTGGCAAGAACAACAAAGTGATGGCCGAGCAGAGCGATCTGCAGCGCGAGTTGTTCACTCTCTACACACGATACACGCATTTATGTATTTTTATACGCATGTAAACGCATTTTGCGTGGGAAATTATTGGCAGTACAGTAGACCTGAAAGACTCGACGTTTCCATATGTCCCGCTCGGACTAGGACGAATTAACGTCAATTGCTAACGGACTACGATGACACGACACCGAGACAGACCTAGCCTATTATTGTGATAGGTAGGTTGGGTAAGTAGATTGGCAGATAGACAGATACAGAGTCAGCAACATTGCTAGATAAATAGCGCGTAACGATGCTAACAAATATAAGATCTTTAAAATCTGAAGATGACAGCTGTCAGCTAAAAGTCATTAAATCAAGTAGACAGCAAGAGATCATTGGAAAAAGACATTGCTGAGAGCATGACAGGAGCCTCGAAGAATCTTCAATGAAATCCTGAATTAGAGGAGCTCTTTATCTGCCAGAGAAAACGAAGAAAGGAAAAAACGAACAGAGAGACGAGCAACAGGTTGCACTAGGTCCATTGTCTCTCGAGCAATCGTTGCTGATTCCTGTGATCTTTGCCGCCAGGCCTTCTTTTCCGCGACAACTTAAAACACATAGGAACCAGCAGTAGCGCTAGAGACTACAGGCAAATAAAAATTAAACATGACAGCAATATAACTCCAGCAATTTGGCAGTCCACCCACCTACCTATAGTGACCAATTCTAGATTAGAAATGGCTTAACACCTATGCCTACCTAAATTCTATATTTTTTCGAGCAATTCCTAAAGTCGTAAGGTTCTTGCTACTCTCGTCGCAGGATGATCGACCAGTCATCCGCTCTGATTAAGAGTTTCTCGGAACGCTTTAGAATTGTATGATAGGAGGCTCGAGCGATCGGCATAATAAACGATCGTTAGAGAATAGGTGATGATAGTGATAGTAATAATAGTAATAACAATAATTGTTCTGTCTCTTACATGTAGACGCTTAAAACATTCTATCTCGTTAAATTCTCGATTCAAAGTCAGCATACGTACTACGTCAACTACGTACTTGCCCGGTGACCCTTCACCCCGGCCATCGGCAAGTTATGAAAGAACAAGGGCATCTTACTTAAGTATATCATATAAAGATTATTTAAGGTCATTGAATCGTCTCTCTCTCTCTCTCTCTCTCTCTCTCTCTCTCTCTCTCCCCCCCCCCCTCGCCTCTTCCTGAAAGAGGTACGCACACGCGCGCAAAACTCCTCAGTCTCCATCCTCTTCCCGAGGGGTCCCGTGACGTGACGAGCATCGTCTCCTGTTTATCACGCAGGATCACTTGTGGCACGGATGACTCTTCCTCCTGGAGCTGACGAGGAAGCAATCGCCATCTTTGAGTTAGGCTACTCGCAGCAGGAGTAGCAATTTGACATCTTCTTCGAGTCCGCTTGAAGCTGGTTACGAATGTCTTCTTGGAATAGCCGATAGCAGCGAAGTCGCAGGGCCTCTTCCTCTTCCACGAAGGCTCTGGTTATCTCTCCGATCAACCGGTCTGGTTCTACATTCCGTGTGTGCTTGTCACTCGCCTTATCAAAAGAAGTTCGATCGCTCGATCTCCCAACCTAGGGAACGTAGACGTCGTCGTCTTCGTAGGGCGGAATATGGTTGCCGTTAATGCTTATATAGGAGGACGGTCGTATCCTCACTGGTCCCGATGAGTTAGAGACATTTCTAGCTCACGGATATATTTGGCAAATACTTGGCGCGCTCGATGGCTCTGACTCGTGGTTACTGGAAGGAAGATAAAGTACATCTCTTGATATAGAAGAGCGGAGCACCGTGTGTGCAGCATAGGCGCATCTCGTTACGTGATGCCGGATATCCAGGAGAAGAGTGGCTTTAACGTGGCACCGGTTAAACGTGCAATATTCAAAGGAAAGGCTTGTGTGTCGCCGCAGGCACGAACGTGCTCTGCCGTGCTCTGCCGTGCCATGATAGTCATTCATGCATATCTAGATCTACGTAGCTGCGAAATAGGTTAGCGTTAGGTTAGTGAGGGGAACCGTAGGTCATCGAGGTCAGGTGGACTGGACTTTCTCTATGCGGCCATGCCTCCAGTCCATGCATCCAGTCAAAGAGCCTGAAAGCTCGCGGGCTCGTGCAGTCGTGCAGCGCGCGCGAGAGAAACGGTGGAAGAATCAGAGAGAAAAGATCAGAAGGAAATTAGGGGGAGCGTTGCAGGAGTTTCGAGAGGAAACTCATTGGATAACCCAGAGTTTGCGAATCATGCTTGTCTTACCGATGCCGTCGCCGCTCTCACTCTCAACTTTCGAGCTCTCGATGCCGAGCTGCCGATCGTATACCAAGGAAGAAAAAAAAGAGGCCGAACAAAGGAGATAAGAGGATCAATGGAAGGAAGGAAGAAAGGAAGGGAGGAAGGACAATCGAATTGTAGTAGTAATGGCGGGTGTCTGAATCAGAAAGAGCCGTGGAAGTGCTCGACAAGTAGTGGATCGTGACTCGCAGCTGATAGCTCGTAGCTTATGGTGCCGCCAGTGGGAGCAGTTGCCTTTGCGAGGACTCGACTTGACATGACTATGTTGCTGGTTTTAGCGAACGCGAAAAGAAGCGAATGGCGTGGGAGGTGGGGGCATGGCGGGATGGGGGCAGTTAAAATAGGATAGAGAAAAGGTGACAGCAATGGCAGCCAGAGAACATTCTCCTCTGATGCTCTGATCGATATCTCAGCTACATTGTTCCTCTCCAGCGAGTCTTTATTATCCTACTCTCTCTCTCTCTCTCTCTCTCTCTCTCTCTCTCTCTCTCTCTCTCTCTCTCTCTCTCTCTCTCTCTCTCTCTCTCGTCGTAAAATGAGAGAAAAATTGACCAAAGAAAAATTACTAATGAAACCAGAAGTGCGTGGGAGGACTAAGGTGATGTTCCTTTTAAATTTTCAATCGTTCTCTCCCACCTTTAGCATTTATCGAGATATCCTATATTTCTCTCTTCTTCTTGTTCTTCTTCTTCTTCGTCTTTTTCTTTGAATCATCGGCCAAGCGAGATTATTGCGATTGCACGTTAGAAAGTGAAATAAATGGAGGGAAGCGGTAAGGAATCCAGAAAAAAAAGAACAAAAAGCAAGTACCGTGAGAAAATGATAGAAAATTGAGAGAATTGAGAGAGCGTGTGCCGAACAAGACGCCTGGTGACTGGTGACTGGCTGCCCTAGTGAACGGCTGGGTGGCCGAGTAGGATAAGGATGCGATATTCTAGCGAATCGATACGAAGCTGTTCCTTCGGCTAGTCGGTTCCGCAGCTCGTGCCTGAGAAGCATGCTGGGCTTAGGGTGCGATAACGATAACCAATAGAAAAAGCAAATATTAGACAACACCTAACGGAGCAATCGGAGGTTCCTAGAATGTCGAGGACAAAATGATCAGGTGCTGCGACTGTACACGATAAGCACGATACACGTGTATGCATGTATACCGGTGCCACTTGCCGCTACTACTATGCCAATGGCAAGTCAATCAGGGAATTATATGTACTATGTACCTATATTACAGAGAAGAAATGGTATATCGATAAGAACTAGACCGGTACTGACGTATTTATTAGAGCTACCTTTTTTAAGATGGTTTCTTGAAGCTCACCGTAAGCAAGACTTCGCGGCCGTTGTTCATTCAAACGAGTAGAGGAGGACGGTGGGTGTCATAGCGGATTGGTGATTGGTGATTGGTCAATTCAAGCAGTCTCCGAAACTGGAAGCGGTGGCTGGCCACCGGAAGTCATGGCAGGCGTAGTGGTGGTTGTGGTGGTTGTAGGAACCGGAAGTGGCTGTAGGGCCTGCATGTCGCAGGTGTGGGAACCGCGCTTCTTTAGGTCCTGGAACAATTGGTATTTCGGACATTGAATTTCCTGGGATTTAAACGTCTCTAAAAATGGCGTAAACTAGGTAAATTTTGAAACAAGATTCCGAATGACGTGTACGGAACGCGATAGGATTTATCCTTGCCATCCAGCAAATGCAGCCATTGGCGCGGCGACGAGTGGTGGGACTAGAAACCGAGACGAATAGATTAGGACAGGATAGTCTGGATTGGGAAAATGAACAACACGAAAATGACGAACGACACAGGAAGAGGTAAAAGGTGAAAAGTTGAAGAAGCTCGCGGAACATCATATTCAGCGCAAATCGATTTCTATTAAGATGCCAAACATGTGTTCCTCTTGTGTTTTTACGCGATCCCGTAGATTCTGGGCAAAGAGTGAGAATCCAAACTGTAAAGACATTTTTATAGAATCAGTTTCCCTTCGCGTCATATCGGAATCCTGTCTTTGAGAAAAGAGAAAAAGAAGCGAAATAAAGCAAGACAAGTGAATAGTGACGAAACAAGAAGAGAAGCAGAGACAGACAGAGGCGTATGTGTATAATATATGCTTATAGATCTATGGAGAGGTTGGCAAATTATCATGCAACCCATAAGAAAAGCAAAAGTATTTCTAAGGCTACCGTACAGTAAGATAAAAGCAAACCAATACACTTAACGTAATATCGTGTATACGCATAGACTAAGCTACTGCTAACGTAATCTAAAATACAGATACAGAATCAGCTACGACTTATCTACAGGGGTATATAATATGTACATGTAGTATATATACAATATATACGGTGGAAGCGGTCTATAAGCAAACGGCCACCAAAGCCTGGAAGCCAGTGAGAAGAAGCGCCATGTTCTGGGACTGGATTCCAGGATAGACTGAACGGAGATTGTAGATCGGAGTCGATAGAAGAGGAGAGGAGAGGAGAGGAGAGGGGGGAGGGGAGAGAGAGAGAGAGAGAGAGAGAGAGAGAGAGAGAGAGAGAGAGAGAGAGAGAGAGAGAGAG
>JARQTJ010000516.1:50591-84395 GCA_030142635.1 Trachelus troglodyta | reverse complement strand
GGGGGAGAGAGAGAGAGAGAGAGAGAGAGAGAGAGAGAGAGAGAGAGAGAGAGAGAGAGAGAGAGAGAGAGAGAGAGCAGTATCTAGGGCGCCATATTTATTATGACAGAGTCGAGCCCTGAGCGCCCCGACGGCAAAAAATAAAAGGGGAGAATAAAGGAAAGTAGTTTCACAGGTTTCAGCTGCCATCGAAATAACGCAAACGAAGGAAACCTGTCAAGCGCCATTTGTGTGCATATACAAATATATGTAGTTCAAAAAATAACAAGCGTAAAGATGCTCCTGACCGAGATATCGTCTTTCACTTTATTCGGCTGTAAATAGATAAGCAAGATCAATATCAAGGAATTCGACGATAGAGACTCTTTTGACCTGTGCATGCATTGCCCGAGGATTCTTTTATACGCGAAAACCTGTGCCAGAACCTGCATCAGGATCATGAACTGACCAATGGCGACCATTTGTATTCAAATACGAAAATCACTGGACGAATAAAGCACAGGCGAACGGAAGCGGCGCGTTTGTACATATAGTATATCTATGTATGTCGGCGTATCGCACGCATCAGCCATACTCGATACTAGACATACTCGTACATAAATGGATAGAAATAGTATAGTAGTGTAAAAAAGAAAGTTGGAAGAGGGAGGGAGCAGGAGAGGAAGAAAGAAAGAAATAGAGAGAGAGAGAGAGAGAGAGAGAGAGAGAGAGAGAGAGAGAAGAGCTAGAGAAAACAATGAAGGAAAGAAGGAAGATCGGACCACAGAGCGGAATGGCAAAGAAGAGAAAGGAAGGAGAGGAAAGACGACGTCCGTAATCGGTCGTTTCCATTAGCGTGTTACTCTGGCGTCTTTACCTTTTTCCGCACTTGTATACGGTCTCCGTATACGAGCACCACTCTATCCTTGTTCTCGTTCGAGGTGAGCTGATATGACAAGCTCTGCGATGATTGGTTCCATATCATTTTCAATAATTTGGTCATGGATTTTTTATATCGTTTTTTTTCCCGTCCATCGAATCCACATGCACATGAGACAATTTTCCATTCGGATCGCAGCAGTCGGCATTTCAATAGCGGCATTTTGCATATTCGTAGCGATCGTGTTGAATGTTTTTTGGTTTGAAATTTTGCATTTTTTTGCGTTTTGCATTTTCAGTTTCGTCCATAATGCGCACGATTTATTGGATTTTTTCAGTTGCGCCAACGCAAGTTGCACGACGATTGCAAGGAAGAAACACAGGCGCACAATGTGAGAGCACAAATGCGTGTACGAGTGCGAGAGCGAGAGCAAGATATAAACGGTAGCCAGGTAGTTTGATAACCAGGTGACCAAGCAGCCGCGTATTCACAGGTAGACAGGTAGGTAGGCAGCCACAGAGAGATCGTGCGGTAGCGGCGGGGAATCCAACAAGTCCCATTGAAAATTTGCGAAGATGAGGTCCATTGCAGAAGATATTACGTGTTGACGTGGGTAGTGATAGTAGTGGTAGCAGTAGCAGTAGTAGTAGTAGGAGAAGGTAATAGCAGTAGTAATAGCAGTGGTAATAGTAGTAGTGGTAGTAGTAGTAGTAGTAGTAGTAGTAGTAGTAGTAGTAGTAGTGGTAGTAGTGGTAGTAGTAAAGCGAGACGATCGTTGATCGTGTCGAGTAGAATCCACCATTGTTGTCAGGATCAGCAGGATCGAAGATGATCGCCACAATATCGCCATCGTAGTCGCCAGGAGCGTAGCCACCGTCGCCACCAAAAGACCAAGTAACGGGTGGCACGGAAATAGGGAAATAGAAGAATTGATTGATTGAGTGAGGTCAGCTCAGACGGCGCAGCACTTTTCTTAGTGCGTTATTATGATAACGGTCTGGCTTTGTTTCTTATATTTATTTAATTTATTAATATTTTCGTATCAATTTGTTTTTTTTTGTTTAATTTTCATTTTGCTTATTCGCCTTGCCTTGGCCTCGCATTCAACTTGGTTCCATGATTATTGCAGCAATTTTCAGCTCGAGTACTTTTACGCATGTTTTTTTTTGTTGCACTATTGCTTTCGTAATTCAATATTATTTGTTAGATTTGCTTTTTGATATCTCGATTAGTTGACGTCGCATGTGCTTTGGCCTTGCGTAGTTATCGTTTTATCGCTTTTGACGCGAGTCGAGGCGGCTGCGATTTTTGACTCTGTCATATATCGATCGGTTTTCAAAATGAGGCCTCGACGAGATAGGTCCCGTCCATGGCGACCCCAGTCTGGCCCCCAGGGCCCGAAACTTGGGCCCTTGTCGCCGGGATGTACTGACTGTACGCCTGCTGAAATCCACACCACAAGCACACACTACATTGTTGCACGCCAGCCACCTCTCGGCTAACCTAACTCATCTTCTAATGGAGTGACCCTCTTTTTTTTCCATCTAATTGTAAACGCTCGGATTTACCAATCCCGATCCTTAGACACGCTAACCCTTTTCTTGCATCCTCAATCTCGACCTTTTACCCTGAGCTTCGCGGATATTTGTACCCCGTTGATAGAGCTGCTCGACAGCAGTGAATAATCCATTGGAAATTAATAATATCTCAGGAACAATGGCGTAAAGAGCGCTGAATTTTTTTATTAACAATTATAACTCAATTCAACTATTTTCAAATTTTCTTTTTCACTTATTTTTTCTGCCTGACAAGACACGCCACCTCGGTACCACATCGACGACTTCGGTAAACGTTCAGCAACGAGCAGAAGGCGTCTTACCGTTTCGTATTAGAGCTCATCCCCTACCCGCGGTATCATTTCCAAAAGGATTTCTGTCAACGAAAAACTTGCCAATGTTCTTTCATCCCGGTTCACAAAGGTAAAGCCTACTTTGCGGGAAAGATCTTCTTTGGTCCGAGTGGCGCCTACCATTAAAACTTTTCGTTTTCTCCAAAATTTTCTTACCATTGATGCAGCACGAATGTTCACTAATCTGAAAAATTTCTACGAACAAATCATTCTACAATGATAATATCGAAGATACGAAGGACGCAATAGAAATTCTCTCGCCATCCAGTTCTACGCTCATTCGCTGTCCTACGATGCCTATGGTTATGTTCGCAACTAACGAATTAACTGTTTGTAAAAAAGGCTGAAAATAAATAGGATTTATTATGGGAGCGATTTTCAGCTGCATAGCGCGCAACTGCGGAAACGGTACCAGCTGATACGTAATACCTGAAATGGGTCATTTAATGGGAATTACATACTCGCACGCGTGCGTTCGCACATACACAACACGCGCGTACTCTTTCTCTCTTGCTTCATATATTATATATTATAATCCGTATGATCGATATGTACAGAGACCATCGCTATTCTCTTTAGCGATCGCTCGAATGGAAACGAATAACTAGGAGACTGGAGCAATAATAGATCTACAGGTGATGGAAAGGGGCCTTAAGTTTACCCACATAGAGAACAATTGTGAGACTACAGGGTGTTTCTTCAAAACTATACAAGCGCATGTGAGCCATACATGTATTTACAAAAGGATTCATCCACCCCACCCCGCCATCAAACAATATTCACATATTATATCGACGAACAAAGAAAATTCGGAGAAAAAAGGGTCTCGAACTGCAGGATATTATACAGGGTAGCGAATTAATACCGCCTTAGTGGACTACACGTGGGAATTACACCTTTTATATATTCTATAGGTATAACTAGGGGGGCCGCATATTGTGTGGCTCGAGGCTCCTGGGGATTGGATAAGAATTAATAAAGGAGATTGCGTCGGTAAGATGGTGACGTGGAGGGGGGTGCCAACGAACGACTTTTAAAGGGGGGTTCCATACATACACTGAACTTTGACACTTATGATTGAATTTTCTCTTGCCTGGCTGATCTGAAGTGGGCATCCCACTACAACGTCCTGATGTTCCTTCGGCTATGCATTATTCATGAAAGCAACTCGTATTATATTATATAGTACATTAATACTTCTTAACCAATTAACCCGGTTAACCCGCTATCGTGTTAACTCCCTTCCTCCGAGCGTACGATCCCTTAACGCGCGCAAGCACTCTCTCGCTCAGGCAGCACAATGCCAAGAGACGAGACTTGATGCGTCACCTGTCACACTTTGTAGTCTGTTACCGGGAACTGCTCGAAAGGGGTCGTAGCACAAAAGCCTGCGAGTGTAGAAAGTAGAAAGATCGTCCGGACCAGTCTCAATATAATTTCCTCTGTCATTGTCATTGCGATTGTTCTCAATAAATAATTGAGTAATATTTTAATTACCGAAGTGCAATTCGTTCCTTTGAAAGTCGTTGTCGGCGTCGTCGGCGTCGCGTCGTTACCCTCTGCCAAGCTATACGTAAAAATGAGATCGCAATAGCAAAAAGAGAGAAGCAACCCTCGCGGCAGAGCGAATCGTTGAAAGCGCGTTAATAACTGCGCGTTCCGTAAGTGCTTTCACGTTTTTCATTGGCGGAGGGCCGGATGGGGACAGAGAGAGGGGAGGCGGGTGAATTGCGACGAATCAAAGTTTCTAGTAAATTTACATCAAAGGGAAATAATAAATCAAGCCCAGAGTCCGTGAATTAATGAAAAGTTTTATCGAAATGCAGAATTTTATTCGTATTTTTTTTAAAATGATTTCTTGCACTTGCGCATAAATCTATTTTCAAGGGGGTTGATAAGAGCATACACGACCTCGTGAATCGCTCGTATTTACCGATGTCAAGTTTCCAAGAAATTCCTAAAATTCTGAACACCCTTGTCTATCTGCCTGAAGTTTCTCATGTGCCAGAGCAACCCCCTTTATCCAAGTACTCACTTCCTGGGGGATGCTCGTTTCTCTCGGTACCCCTTCGCGCACACCTTTTTAACAAGACTGAACGCTACCGTAACCGGAACTATCAGCCCCCTATGAACTCGAACTCCCTTGAAAGTCCCTCCCCCGACACCCACCTTACCAGCACGTTAATAACTGAAAAGTTCCGAACGCGCGCTTAATGCACTGCATAATTAAGGACACCGACAGTAGTCGGGAAGGACGGGAAGAAGGGCTCCAAAAAGAATCAACGCGAAAATGAATCGCCGTATTAATTGCATTACTTCCTAGTTTCGTAGGGGACATACGGCACTGGGAATCTACGTGCCCAAGTAGGTGCTGTAACGATCGAATTTAAGTCGCGTTCACACAGGAGCTGCCAATTTTACCTCCTCCGAATTTCTAATTTTGACGCGTGAGATTTTTCACGTTTTAACGCTTACGGTGGCTCAATTGATATTTTCAAGATTACCGTTTGATCGACTGACTTACGAAGTATTTATGCTTCCTTTATTTTGCCTCATGAATTTTAGCATTTTACTCAAATGCGAAACCAAGTTCACTGAACGAGACCTCTTTATTGATTCACATTATTTTTAAAAATAAATATGCATTTACATTAATCGTGCCGTGCGAAGACGCTCTTCTACTCTCTACTTGTCATATTCTCTTATTCCCGTTCCAATCAACTATTTTCCTAATCATTCCTCATGCCAATACATTTGAAATATTCCACTTTCTAAACAGTATCGTTCGTAAAAATTAGCCCCAGCCCCTCTCCAGACCACGAGCGAAGATCTTCCGATTCTCTTGCCAGACGAATGTGACTCGCCCGAAGCCAAAGGAAACGAGTGAATCGCCATAAAGTGCGTTAATTTATGAAGCAGAGCCCGTTTCGGAAAAGGGCTCAAAAGTCAAAGTGGCACGTGACTCCATGCCTGCCCCTGCATAGAAAAACTTGAAGAAATGACTGATTGTGAGTAAACACTGAACGCGCGTGATTAGAGAAATGATCTGCACGCTGCTGCGTTATGCCGACAATCAGCGGTTCCGTGCACATTCGGAATGTTCTGCAGTGCTGCAGTGCTGCACTACGCAGAGGACGTTGTCAGCTACGCCGACATCTAACCTATCTAATCGCAATCAATGCTTCTGAAGAAAATGGAAGACGAGGAGGAGAAGGAGAGAAAGTGAAAAAATGTGACAACTCGGCAAGCTTAGGAAAGTAGGGTGGTCGAGTGATCATCGAATTATTAGTGACTAGTGCGGAACAAGTGCCGGACTACTTTTTAACATATAAGCCTTCATCGAGATGCTCCCTACGAATAGTACAATGTGTATATAGATTTACACTAGCGAGTGTTCTAATCTAAATCTATAATCGCTCTCACGCTCTCCCTCCCTCCTTCCTTCTCGCGTGTTAATTCCAGAGAAAAGAGATATTCAGGCGATTATATAAAATCACTAAAAACATCAATGGCTCCGTTTTCTTAAAGGAGATTCAATAGCATGATATCCTATAGGACGCTGTATCGATCGATCGATCAACAGAGTCCCTCTGCCTTCAATGTAATACTAATATTCCTAGATGATTTCGTCCCATTTTCATTACCTCATCAAGTACGTGTAATTACCATTAAGACTCGCATGCTTACTCTAAATATATTAATGACTCATTGTCTCGTTAGTAATTATGTAATCGCGGACCTCTAGCCGCGACTCCTCTCTAAAGGGGAGCTGTCGTAAAGCAGTGCCTTGGACCTATTCCTATTGTTAACTGAGGTACCTTCAGAATAGTGTTTTTGTCTTTGACTCGAGGCCCGCTTTGTGACGTCTCTTAACGTTTAATGCAACTTTGGAAGTTGCATCGCTATTCGGGTATAGGCCACTCAAAAATCACAACGCGTAACACGGGTTGCTTTTGGAATGTGTCAAGTATTTTCAAGCTAAGGGTGTCGCGCGCGACACGTGAGCGCTCCAGAGTGAGAGATGTCGACGCCAGGCGTCAGAGCCTACGCCGACGCCTCGCTTTTTCCCATTCTCTCTCTCTCTCTCTCTCTCTCTCTCTCTCTCACTCTCTCTCTCTCTCTCTCTCTCTAACAGCTAGACTCCCCGCCGATTTTCCTTAAATTTCTGGCCCAGAGAGAGGAATTCGCACGTGGGAGACGCGTCCAGCGCGAAGGAACGATTGCTGAGAATTTTAAATATTCGAAAAGACACCAGGGCGTCCAGCGTGATAACTGATAACGTTACAACGACGCCGAGCGTCGTTTCTCCGTTTGATACGTATACGTACATGTATGCAAGAGGATAAGAAGTGAATAAAAGATTTGTTAAAAGAAAAGATAGAAAATGACAAAGACGCGAAGTGACGAGATAAGAGGAAAAAGTTCTCGCGTTATAATTCAGGAACAAGAATTCAGGAGCTAAAGAGATTTTAAAAGAGACTCCGCAAAATCTCCGACCCGCAGTTGCCTAATTTCTCGAGATATTTCATTCGACATCTTTAGATTCCTAACTAATCGTAAGATTGTCCTATCTTAAGACGAAACTTATTAAAGGGTTTAATCGGTATAGTAACCAAGCTGATAAGGCTTTCGTTTCATTTTTATCTTTAAGAAGTACTTTTGAGTCTTGATTACTTATTTTTTTTTATGATCTCTCGTTACGCAATTTCTTTGGCGAGACGCGCTACTGGACGAGGGACATATCGGCTTCCTGTTCCAGCTACCTCCGAACCCCTGGACCCAATGACAGTGCCAATCCCAATTACGATAGTTAGGTCATTATCACGAGGTGGATCCCTTTGTCAATTACACATTCGACCCGAAGACGCATGTAAAAATGCTCCATTCTGTGTTCAGTGTCGACGGAACTTTGTGGCTTGAGTACTGGACTACGATGTAGTGCGATATGCATAGATACGAATGCGTACATACTACGACTAGATATATCTTATATAATTTTAAGTGTATGGTACACAGCATGAGTTATGAAGTTGGGATTGGGGCTGGAATTGCGTTGAGGAATAAAATGGCGCATCCGAGATTGTTGAGATTGTCGTGATCGCACTGGCTCGAAGTAAGCCACGCGCAGTCTTGCCGGATACGCTACACCGGAAGTGAGCAAACCGGAAATTAACAAGAGCTCGGGGACCGTCGAGGGTGGCACCGTGAGCTCGGGCAGGACTTAAGTCGTGCCGAAGGTTAAATCTAAATGGAAGACGTGGTGGCTGGGAGGGAAAGGAGGCGGGTGTGGGCGAGTGGTGCGAGTTGGCTCGCTCTCTTGGGGACGCGAATTTTAATGGAAGACGTCGCAACGCGATCTCGCTAATATACACATATTTATATATATATTATAAAAACGACGTATGGAAATCGCGTAAAAGGATATGTTCTGCTGTCAAGGAACACGTGGCTCATTAGTTGACGGCCATCATGGAGATATAACCAGGAAATCCTGCCATTCTCATGTACTTGGACTTTGAGGAGAAAACGGAAAAACAAGCCCGAGTCAGCCAGGTTTGCTCTAGGACGTAATGGACGACTGCGTCTCTACGTCGCATTATAAAATCTAGCTGACCTCGACTTCTTTGAACTTATTAGACTCCCTGGTTTCATCGTCCAAATTATTTCGATGAAAACTGCTAAGCGCAATTTCGAATCTCTCGACTGATTTTTAACTGTGTCATAGCAGTGGCTAATCGGGAAGAGGGAAGATGTTTGCTCGTGCGACAAGGACGCTTCCACGCAAACGAGCAACATCAACCTACTCGCCAACGCCCTTCTATTCTTTAGACCTATGACCTATCTAACGATCTATCGTATGATTGTGCAGATGACCTATACGACTACGACACCGATTTAGAATTTCGTATTATCATAATTGAGAGAACCGGTACTTTTCCGGTAAGCTGGGAACAAGGTGGGAACCCAAAGTGAGATAAGGTAAGGTAATGGAAGGGAAGGGAGGAGAGGACGAAGAAAGATTGGCAGAGATAAGGTGGTGCATCATAAGATGAAGACTCTCTCTGGATAAAGATGGAAAAGTGAAACAAGGATGTAGATGACGAACGGAGAAACAGCGACTAGCCTATCCTTAAGTGTCCTATTCCGTTCTCTCCCTCTTTTCTCCTATCCTATATCCTATATCCTATATCCTATAGTCTATATCCTATTAGGTATTACCTAACCTAAAATATTCTATGATATCCGTTAGAAGCCTAAGCTTAGCATCGACTTCTGCTACGATTTAGAATTTGAATGAGTGATACTTATGGTTCAGTCGCGTTTAGAGTCTTTGTCGACAGACTTACGATTCTAATTGATCGAGCAATCGAGATCAGTAATGGCATAGATCAGTGAGTCGCAAAGAAGGAAATACATGAATAATTATTATTAATGATAATTAATATGCCACGTCCGAGCTCGAGGCTCACACCCGCGTCTCGTTGTAAGGACTGCACGAGGCTCCCATGGCCGGCGGCCTGCGACGCTCGACGTCGCCTGGCACATTGAACGCGACGTTGGGCACTGTCGCAGGGTCGACGGGGTTCGCAGGCGCCACGGACTGCGAGTGATAATGCGGGCCTTGCGATTGGTGAGAATGAGAGGAAGAGGAAGGTGGACCCTCGCTGATGGAGGTCGTGGACGCGAGGATGCGTCGACCGCGTACCTGGTAACGCTGAGGATAACATCGGCCGCAGCACGAGTGCAAAAGGCCACCTCGTGAGGCGGTGCTGTGCGCTGGTGAGGTCAAAGGTGATGGTGAACCTGGTCTCTTTGGCGCACCGTTATACGGCACTTCCATTTCCACGAATTCTCGGTCCTGCAAAAACAATAAAACTTAGACTCGTGATTACTTTGAAATCTAAGAGCAAGCATAAAAATACAATTGGCAATTAGCATGAGGTACTAGCGTCTCGATCGAAGAAAAATATAACCTGACTGTGACTAACAACGGGAAAAGGCCAAGCAGCCCGACCGAAAGACGGTCAGGGCCGGCTGGTGCTGGTTGCCCATTCTCAAGCTCACAGGAACACCAAGAAGGTGAACTAGGGAGAGCAACTTAACCATAGCGATTGCGCGCTCGATATTACGCCAAATGGAAAATCTAGCGGGCTGGCCGAGGAAATAGAAGGCTATTGTTGGAACGACGTTGCTTTTCCACCGTATCTCGCTATAATTAGTCCCCGTGTGACGTCAGCTTCGAGTCTGAATATTCGATCGGTAGCAACGGAAGATGAGCTCGCGTGGGTTCAAAGGGACATCGATCATGTTCCCTCCTCCTTCCCCCGCCCCCTCCCTCCTTTTTCTTACTGTTACTCCAGTTTTATAAAAAATTCTACAACTTCCATCAAACAGGACACCAGACACATATACTCGTATCATGATCATCATTCGGACCATGCGGCTGAGTTACCTCCGCATAGCGTATGGCTAGGAGCACACGAGTGGAGCCTACTTGAGGATTTCTCGTCCTGGCAAGTCGATTTACAGATTGCTTTGCGGAATCGGAGGAAATGGCCGAGCGAGAGTAGCTGGATAACCGGTGAACCGGTGAACCGTTGACTCGATGAGTCGATGGGTCAGCGGTGGCCAATGAGGTCACCGAAGAGCAGTAACCAGTACGAGTTTCCGATAAAAACCGAGTCAGGTTCGTTTAATGAAATTTATTTCGGAAAGGATATTCCATTGACCCCAGAGCGTATACACGTATACATAAATACATAGAAAGAGAGAGAGAGAGAGAGAGAGAGAGAGAGAGAGAGAGAGAGAGAGAGAGAGAAGAGTTGTCTCCTCTGAAAGTGCGAGGGTCCTCAAAATTCTTCTCACTCTGCAAAAGAGATTGTATCTTACTAACTTGCTCATTGATTACTGCAACCAATTGCTCTCCGGTAATTCTCCTTCCGACGACCTCCTCCTAATCAGTCCTTTAGTTCTCATAGAGAATGCCACGAGGATCTGACGAAAAGTACGAAAACCCAAGGAAAATGACGCGCTATCGGTCGGCATTTATAGCGTTATTGGAGAAAATAAATGATCAACCAAACTAATCCCAAATACCCTTCGGCTCCAGCAGCATTGTCTCCAAGTGATGTTTAATTATATTTTTTAAAAAGTGCCAAGTAATTAGAGAATAAACGACTCACCGTAGTCTTCTCAAGGCAGCGCAACAGATGGTGATGCTGCAGCTCAAAGATGTCCTCCTCCTTGTAGTTCTCATCGAGCTGCAATCCGCTTTCCTGAGCGGCCAATCGCGCTTCCGCCGCTTTCTTCTTGCTGACAAAAGCCGCCCCGCTAGACGCCTTTGCGATTCGGATGCGAGCCAGCCTTGCTTTCTAAAAGACATTCGAGAAAAACAATGAGATTAATCTCTCGGAAGGAAAAACAATGAAAAAGGATGAACAGAGGATGTGGGCCGTGCACACGCCTAACTAGCTGTGAGATGTCCCGATTCGACAGACCGTGGCCATATTCGTCAAATAAGGCTTTCGAGGTAATTCAAAGGAAATTGCATTCGGCCGCAGCATCTACCTCCATTTTCAGGAGCTCCACCTTCACACCCTATGCGTCCTTGATCCTCAACTGCTTCGACCGCCTCGACCTCCGTCATCCTCCTTCTAGAGTCTCCGGTAACATTCGCCTGCTTCGAATATACATACGTATGCATACAACGTACTCTCTCTCTCTCTATACCGTGAGGCCTAGTCCACATGCACTCGACAGTAACGGCACTTTAAATGCGCTGAACATGTTAACCGAGTCGTTAAGAGTATCCAGGTCGTTTCCAGAACGATTACACTAAACCTGGACCAGCTATTTTCGCCCTCGTAACGCCTTTCCTCGAGCCACTGAAAGAGCCCGAAGCACTCGCCGATCGCCCCCTTCGCCGTCGTTTTGATTCTCCTGCCGTCTTACAGCACCCTAACCATCCTAATCATCCCAACCGTCTTACTCTCTGGGTTTCCTTGGGACGTGACCTCCTCTGCAAGATTTCGCTCTGGATGCTCACAATGACTAATTGTTACTCCTGAAGAAATCCTGGAGCATCGACCATTTGTCATTCGTAAGAGAGGCGCCATTAGCTGTTATTCGAGTTGGAGCGTAAAGTGGCTTGAATTATCTTCAGGAATATATTATAACGCAACATTAATAATTGACGAGAAAATTAAAAATATTTCAAAAAATAATACACTGTCTCAGGAAGTACCTACTAATTTTGACCAAGAACTTCGCTACGCCTCAGACATCGGCTTCAAACACTGTTTACCGCAAGAGAATTACAAAAAACCGATCTCATATCGCCATTTTGTGAAACGGATCTCTCAAAGCGGCACATGCATATATTGTCTCGGGCTCAGGATTGCGGAGTCGTGTTTCCTTTTGAAACCGTCAAGGGATCACTTGAAATAGTTCTCTGTACTCCAGTGGACCAATCTTCGCAAATTTGCATGCGTATAATTCTTTTTTTTTCGCAAAGTATGGAACAATTTTGCAAAAGGAAATCTTGGGGAAAATTTATACGGTCTGAAAACGATGTTACTGTTTACCTCAAAAAGACCGTTTACGATGCACTAGGATTCCGTGACGTTTAGCAGACGCTACGCGCTGGCTTTGCCAATCTGATAAACAAGCGAGTAACAGGAGCAACGGAAGCAACGGAAGCAACGGAAGCAACGGAAGCAACGGAAGCAACGGAAGCAACGGAAGCAATGGGAGCCAACGGGAGCTCTGGCTGCGGAGGGAAACTTTGGCTGTACTTCCGGGAAGCACAACGATATCCAGTTTTCATGCGGCACATCTAACGCACTAGATGCAATGTCTGCATTTCCAAATGAAAATCTGTCGCAGATATGGACTATAGCGCGACGTCGAGGTTACTGGTAGGCTACATCGCATTACGTGTGCACGACCCTTAAAGTTAAGGTGCGCTGTAGGCATAAATTAAAACCATGACTTATTATAGAAACCGTGAAGTCACTGATTATTCGTAAAAATGGCGTTCGTTTCCATAACGAAGGCAACGTTCAAATCCATGTTCGAATGGACGTAAAGAATTCGGCAACACAAAAAGATTCTCACTTTGACAATAAAATAACTAAATCGCCATAAAAGGCTCAATGAGAAGAATCTGTTTTCTCGCGCTCCGAGATTATTAATTAACGCCCGACGCCTACATACATATGTACACATATGACTAGACAAAAGCTACGTACGAAACCAACACTGACGCGTCGGCATTTGAAATCTGTGTTATGCTGGAAATTTGCCAGATTCGTCGGAATCACGCACGTACGTTTTACTATAGACGCAGATCGACTGACCCTGCGACTGATATTGCACTCCGTCATTGATCACGTCCAGAGATCAAAGAATGCCTAATCGATTAGAACTATGTATACATACATACATATAGAACTGATCCTGATCCTCCTATACACGTCCACACGTCCACGTGATAGCAGGGCTCATTGGGGAAGGGCCGGAAGTAGGTATCGGTTTTCTCCTCATCCTATGTCAGACGCCACTTACGTTATTACGTGGAAGCTCTGCAGGGCGTCTCCAGCCTTCTCCAGGCGTCTCTGGGATATTATATTGTATATAGTTACGCTGCGTTTGGCGTCTTCGAAAAGAATTCTCTCTGACCTTTGACCTCTGACGCTTCGTGCCCCAGCCAAAGCTAATGAGAGTAATGAGGGTCGACGTGCGAGAAAACGTCAGGAGCATGATCAATTGGGTAGCACTATCAATCACGACCGGATGCGAAATTAAATGCTTTTTCCTGAGTATGTGGCTTTGCCGATGACGATGGCGCTTTCAGTTTTCCTCGCGACTCAAATAAAAAGAGTCGAATCGCTCCGAGCCCTTGAGAAAAGTCGACAAGGACAACGACGTCGCTTCATGAGGAGTGAGCCTACAGCGTCGCGACGCAATTGACAGAAGTTTAAGAACCGACAGGCGCTATAATTAATTCTTCGATCAATTTTACATTAGTTATCGACGAAACTTTACGATAATCGTCTTTCTTAAGGGAGAAACGAGCGATTGTCAAAGGATCAGGACCATCTGACAATTAGTATTTTATGTTCGGGCCAAATTCAATGTCCTGCGATCAGGATAAAAAGTGAGTGACTGTAAAAAGAGTAGGGATAAATCGTACAATGAGAATTCATAATATTCAAGGAATATTCCTGATCCAAGAAATATGTCGTAGTCAAGGGTCAGTTATTTGAATGATCAGCATCGTCGGTTCAACGGGCTAATCCGAAGAAGCACCTTGAACCTTTACTCTTTATTTGGATTCGACTTTCAGCGCCACGTGTGTCCCCAGTCACGCCGATAAATGATTGTTGATTCGTCGATTGCTCATTGATAAAGAACGGAGTAGGAAACGTCAGGCGAATGACATCGAATCGACCAAAGATAGTAATAATTGCAAGTCGGGACGCGCAATGCGGTCGCGGTGCTGGAAACTTGAGCACCCGACGCCGACGTCCCCGATAGAAAGGACCCCCCAGACTCCCAGTCTGGGAGACTGGCTCACGCGAGTGAACAAACTTTGCCAAGTGCTTATTAAGGGAGGATGGTACTTCTGGAAAAGTTATTGAATTTAAAAGAAGGGTGGTAGCTCGAACTTTCGATTCTCCGTTATCAGGACTCGCACTATCATCGGAATATGAAAAATGAGAGCGTAGCAGGTTTACAGAAAGAACGACAACAACGAGGTCGATGAAAGAATTATTTGGTCGAGGGGTAGTTTTTCGAATTGTCAGTCAAGAGGGGACAAATGAGTGTTTAAAAACCGCGGGGGTCCTACATCCTCTCTCGTTATTTCTTCCACCGCCCCAGGGGTGGTTTTCATCTCTTGCAAGCCGACGAAGAAAAAGTTCCAGAAAACCGACGACGTTGCCTCGATCGAGGATTTATTCCGAAAATAACTGATTAAAAAGGAATCGAAATATTGGCGTGACGTTGGAAAATACAAATTATTAAGGATCAGCGTAAGGCATTCAAGGCAATGGCGTTTGCTATTGCAAACGTCAAAAAAAAACAGTCAATCCGTTTATCCGTCTATCCTATCATTCATAAAAATATCAAATGGACTGGTGGCTGACTTCGGTTGGTTCCACTTGACTAGCGCCATACGATATCCGTACCAGCTTTACAACTTGTATGCGACGCGTGAATCTACGCACTCCATTTAACGAGTCCTGGCAATGCCCAGAGGGACAAAGAAAAGGAGAAAAGAGAAAAGAGAAAAAAGAAAAAAGGAAAAGAAAGAAGAACGTACGACAGCCACGATCCCCTTTTCTCTGGCTTCTCTTTCGCTTGGACAATCGTCACCCGATCGACACGTTTTGCCGACACCTACGCCATAAACAATGCGCCGGATGTTTTTGACATTAACTTCCCAGGCTCTATGCCTGGAGGCAGCCCTCCACATGGGTGGCGCACACCGCTGTAGCGCGCCCCAGGCTACAGGGCAAATTTGTTTTGGCAATTAAGTTTTACGGTTATTGGCTCGCGCTTACCATTATGAAATTTCGCGATTATATAAGTGGGATTATATTTAGCAGCCCTCGTGGCCACGTCTCATCACTTATCACGCGTCACCCAATACCGCAACGACACCCCCCCCCCCCCCCTAAGACGTCGACATCGATGCCACCACCGCCAGGGCGCCATTTTCCAAAATTGTTCATCACCTCGCTCAATCGGAAGTTCAATTTAACCCGTCGAAGAGAGGAGAAATAAATTTATTTTTCATACCCATAAATTTACAAGAGCGAAGGAAACGCCGAAGCCTGCCAATTGGTGAATCGCATCAACCATAACAAATTATACAGCCGCTGACTGACTAACGTTTGATCAACATGGTGGCGCCGAACGGCCATTAAATGCAGATATAACTTTAAGAGATAACTGTTTATCCGTTTAGACGAGTGGCTTCGTCTTCTGGCGCTGATTTTTTTTCGTAGGTTGGTACCACCACCACCACCACCACCACCACCATCTGAAACGAACTCGTGCGCCTGTAGGCTGTAAATAGCGGAAATCGAGCTCTCAGGGTTTTACTAATTCTAAGTCTTCTTCTTTGTCGCGATGCCACGTTTACATGAGAATCTCGTTAAATCCCTTTCTCCTCCATTGAGGTACATAGATACATGAAATACGAGATATACGAGACCCACGAATCGCTTCGTTCAGGATGCATCGCCGAGCGTATTTCTCTTCCTTTGACTTTGACGTCTTTGAAATATTAACTCTAGCAATATATCGCAATGTATCGACACTATATTAGAAATTTTTTCGTTTCCTCTGCCACGGCTTCGCTTAAAGTCTGAATTCTCTGCGTAAAGTGGGAATATGAATGAGGGAACTTTTAAATTAATTGGACGCCTTCGCAAGAGTAAACGAATAATTGAACGAGGGAGTTTATTTTTATTTTTAAAAATCTTCTATTAAGTACAGCACAGCTCTGATAAAGTGGAACGAGTCGAAAAAGCTCTTCCGTGCTTGGAGCAGCTTTGTATTCACCATCAGTCCGTAGGCCAAACCCACCTAAACTAAAGTCAACGACCCTCTCTGACTGTCGGTCGGATTCACCCCTCTCGGGGGGAACATCCCTTTTTTGTTTAGCGAGCTGAGCCGAGTAGCACCTCGAAAGTATAGTACCTTGAAGCCCAATTTAATCTCGCCGGATCGAAACTGTGATTCGAGCATAAATAGAGCCATTGATTGAGCTATCGAGCTATCGAGCTATCGAGCTGTCGAGCTGTCGAGCTATCGAAGCATCGGGAGGACAGGCGCAACAACCGCAACGAGACACGACACGAGGCATCGCAGGCATCTCCACGCGGCTAATAAAGCCGGATGGAATTTACGATGAAGCTAATTGGCTGGCAATGGCAAAGCGTGCACATACGTATAGAGTGCATGCCGATCGCGCAGCGACGCTTCGCGGGATGCGAATCGTGAAACGCGCATCTCTACAACGTGAACCATATATGCGGTTTACGCGCACAACACCTGCCAATGAAGGAGTCAAACAATATGATCATACGTGTAGGTACTCGTATGCGGAACAGCTGTAATCAACTATACGTAGCATCTGGCGGTGAGCCAAAGCAAACAGCTCGCGACGCACACTAGCGGTAGGTATAAGCGACACCAACGCCGACGCCGACGCTGTTGACACGAATGCACCGAGAGACTCGTAAAGCGCCTACAAAGAGACTTCAGACATATATGTGTATATGTACATATATGTACATTGTACATAAATAAACCAATAGGAATACACGCCATAGGAGCCGTTAGTTACGTAAAAATCTCAGCAGCTGAATGCAATACTGCCAACGTCAGACTGCAAACTCACGTAAGAGTGTGCTGCTTAATGTATATCCTCACAGCTTTACGTGCGATAACCAATATGCTCCACTGTATAAATAATCTTATAAATAATTTGCAGGTTGCCATGTATCACTTTCCCTCTCTCACTCTCTGGCTCTCCGTGAATCTCGAAAACTCCCAATGACTTTTACCAAGTCCTTACGGGCACAGAAGACATTGAAGATGCGTGACGATAAGAGTAGCAAACGCCATAATCGCCATATTGATACCTGTCACTCTAGGAAGTTACCACTTTGCCAGAATCTGACCTTTCCTTGGCAAAAATCGAGAGATACCAGAGACACGATTGACGTACCGGCGCTTCCGTTCACGGCGCCCTACTCGTAAATTCTGCCTGGTCGATAATTCGACGCACGAACTACACTAAGCGGCTTATGGAATTCCGTCCAGGAATTTTACCCCATTCTGGCCATTTGTTGTTAAATTCTATCGGCAAGTGGCATTATGTCAATCGAAAACGTCATGGCTGGACACGAAACGTATATTATTTTGACTTTAGATATCAGCAGAAAGAAAACGTTACTGCAATACCCAATAAAATCGAAAAACAAAGAAACCGCTATCGAAATGAAACGTATACGGCGGAGGTAAATACTCTCGTCAATGTAGATAAAGTGGCTCGAGCATTTTTCAAGCACCTTCAACTATCCTGAACCAATTGATTCTGAATTCGAGTGCAGAGAGTTAAAGCGCTCGTTAGCACGTGCACCGAATAAAAGTACTTGTTCAACGTAAAGCAGGGCCCCGGCTCTTTGAATGAGTACGCATAACCTATAAAACGATAGATCGGACTTCTGCACTACGTATACATAAATATAATACATAGCTCTGCGTAAAGTCACTTGTATACGTATTGCAGAGCGATAGAGCGTTTACATAATCCCAATGAATTTCGTGTTTTCTCTTTGTGAACCCAGTCGAATAATTTGGTAAAGCTCGGTGAAAAGCTCGGTGAACGGCTTCTCAGAGAGGGGGTAGTCGGAGACTTATTTTAAGGGTTGCACGGTGAGAATAACTCAAGTCAGTCGTGGCGAGTGGAAGGCAAGGCCCGCGATCCTTCCCAGTGGCCCAGACTGGATATCTTCTGTGAAGAAGAAGATGTTTGCTATACTCTTCGCGCAAGCACTAGTTTTTACAGGGATGAATCTCAGGTATGTGTGTACCCCTATCCAGGAGGCCTCATAAGCGTAGGGGTAACAGATGCCAGTGTAGTTGAATATAGTTTGTTGTACGTTGAAGAGATAGAGAGAGGATTGCTTCCATAGTATGGCTGCGCACCATACACATAGGGTGAGCTTATTGAAAAGATCTCAGAAACTAGCCTTAGTGCAACACAAGATGGATAGTAGTAAAGCCGAAGCCTGCGGATAGAGTATGAGAAGATCCCTGGAAAAGTAGGTTGATTGAGGGTTGTATGAGAACTATAGGAACGAAAAAAGAATGGCCAAGCGCGACTCACCCTCTGGGCTTTCCTCTTGTCGGCGCGCTGATTCTGGTGATAAATTCGGCTGAAGTTGCTCACAATTACCGGCACCGGTAGGGCGATCACCAGGACTCCGCTAAGGGAGCAAACGCCCCCGACGATCTTACCAGCAATCGTTTCCGGTACCATGTCGCCATACCTGTAATTCAAGAGCGTATTTAGATTTTTAGCTATAGAATGAGCCCTCATTGGGTTTTCCATTCATACAGCTTAAGACTGCATTCATTTTTCATGCAGCTCGATGCAAACGCGACTGTGCGGTGCAGTAGATGCGCCTTGTAAATTTCGAGGCGAATGGCGAATTCTTTCTTTTCCAATTAAATAATAGAAACGAGATCAGCATGTGCATATCCTCCCTTGTATTTTCTCGATTACGCCACCGGGTTCCTCCTTAGTACGTTTACTCAACAAGGACCCTCTGACTGGATGGTACTGAAGGTTGGGTTCGGAGGGAATTGGCTTCGACATTAAACCAGACATACCGGATGCCAGTGGTCTTGTTGGTCGGAAGGTCCCTGAAGGTTCCAAGGTCTAGAAAGATATGAAGGATGGTGGAGAATAAGCTCGGAGGGCTCGAAGAGGTCGAGGAACGTTTTGAAATAATAATCTAGAATACATCGTAGCTAACTTCAGAGGGTTCGGCAGCATCTTTCCCAAACTACCCTTACCAAGAGGAACACGCACCGCCGCCTCAGTATTCTAAGTAATTACCGCTCGCAAAATGCGCAAATCTATGTAGTTAGGTCGTTGTATTATTAAAAATTATGCTAGCCAGTAACGAGAACGAAGAAACGATGGAAATGTCGCCTGCACGCCGTGGGATGGTAGGACGCTATGGGATGAAACGGACAGGAAGGGAAAAAGAAGAGAAACATAAAGAAAGCTGTTTTCCGTTCGGTAAAATTTTCGCAAGATAATCTGTAAGACAGCAAGGTCTCCGCGTAAGGGCGCCGTCGACGTGCAACTTTTCCGAATGAACCCCCCCCCCCCGCCAGTCCTCCCGGTCCGAAAGTCTAGTACTCGTACGAATATAAGTGGAAAGCTTTCCTGGCTTCGTTCAGCAACGTCGCCGTCTCTCTTCTATCGGCACGCTGATAACCCCTGCAATACTATTAACAGAATCCAACCCCTGCGCTCCATCATCGTGATCATGCGTCACTTCTCATCCGAAGCCTCACTCCTCTCAACGCACTTCTACATCCCTTATCGTTCTAATCGCAACAGTGCGAGAAAGAGATTACCGAAGGAACCCGGTAAACTTTTCAGAGGTCACGGAAGAGCAACGCAGTTGCGAAGTTCATTTGCCCGTTTAATCTCATGTGTATATGGATATATTGTATTTATTAAGAAGGGTAGTTTCGAGGATCATTTACACGTGTATATATCTTTCTGCTTTCTTTTTCGGACGCAATAATCGTTCGTTCATTATTTCCCAGATTCGAAATCGCTCCGTGCAGCTTCATTCGCGCAATCTCGATTCGCTCCATGCCACGAATTAGTATTAACTATGGCGTCCTCGGTAGCATCAATTCCTTTAGCCTGGTTAATCTTCAGGATCGACGGCATCCTGGGACGTCATTCTAGTCCAGGTTGGACTAATTGGATAACGGGCACCTGTCCCCGAGAAGGACGTAAACGGCCGAGTACTACCTAACGTTACGTTACATATTGTGACCTCATGGCTAATCCTAATTGCCATCGGACCTCTGATAATGATCATCGATAATGACTACCATACGTATCTTTATCAGCACTGCCTGCCCTCTTTCTCGCGTGAGTCCACTTGCTGCGCACGTATCATGCGTGTCATTCCGAGACGACGCTCAGCGTCGGCCGATGCATTCGAATGGGATAAGTGAGGGTAAAAGCAGAAAAGGTAAATCAAGAGAGAAAATAGCTGGGTGGGCCTCGGCACGCCGGATTAGAAACGTATTTTTAGCCCGACGCGGCTGGCGCGCGCCGAAGATATCCGCGCGAGGTGCTCGTAGGCCCCCACGAGCGCACGTTGCGTTCTTCCCTTATGCAAAAGACTCATCTGCATGTGCAGGTTAGTCAAAGAATCAAACAAGCACTGTAGGACACGTTCTGCATTTTTAACTCAATCCTCCATTATAAATGCGCATTTATCCTTTTGCCGAAATCTGCATCTTCTCTTGAACAAGATGCGTGTTTATATATTTGCGTTTATTGCGAGCTGTTAAAAGACAACGATGCAGCTTTGAATTGGCTCGATTCGCTTAATGAAATCTTTGAGAGTTTTCCACGAGGAAGGGAAATTAAAAAAAAAAAGGATTAAGAGTTTCTTCAACGAGATTCCTGCCTACGAATTTGTAACCCTCCTCGTAAGAGTTGCAGGCAAAAGAGAAACTTGTCGTCCCGAATGATATCCGACTGTGAACTTTAGCCCTCTTGACTAATCGCTTGAGGAAGACCATCGTCAGATTCAGTCTGATTTCAACAATGACTCGGAAGGATTTTGCGTGGCGCTTATGCATAATGACTAACGTCAAAGACTGATTGGCTGGCTGATCTAGTAATTGGAAAATGAGTGAAATGTCGGATTTAGAAAACCGGTTCGATCGAGGAAAGGGAACGTAAGGAGGTAAAGTTTAGCCCCAGGTGCCGACGACTTCTCGCTCGAGGCTTCGCTTGCTTACTTGCTGACTCGAATAAGGCGAAGAAATGTGGAGCAGAGCAAGGAACAAGCGCCCGAAGCCTGGTGCAGCTCCCTTTCCCAGCCAGCAACGCGAACGTCACCGCTGGTTCGAATCTTCCAGGGAATTATTCCACTGGCTCTCGAGTGTCTCTACGTCCTCAACTACCCTCCGTGCAAATGGACCACACAAGATATTTCAACCGAAGTAGCAGCAATTCTATCTCGAATAAGAACAGGGCGATGCGTAAACGTGACCAAATAACGATTGCCCTACGCGTCTTTGCAATTTCATGTTGGCTCCGGGGAAGATCTTATCTGGGGAAACGTACCACCGATGAGCCGTGAGCCGATCACCGAGCAACACTCGTATAGCGTCCATTCGCTCTATCCGCTCTATCCGCTCTATCCACTGTAGCCAAACGGCTGATAATGCGATACGGCCTGTTTAGACCTGGCGATGACTGACATGTTTTTGGTAGCGTCTTTGATCAAACACTCCTTCAATTTTGAGATGCTGCAGATCAAGCAGCCGCTCTTTCACACGTGAGAAATATGCCTCGAGGAATTATAAATAGCCAAATTCGTAAAGGCGCACTCGAGCGCCAGGTGGACCCCCAAAAATTGGATATTACATTCCGTGCCTAACTACCGTGAGGATCCGCCAGTTTGAACCTCCGATCAATTTCCATGGGATTAATTTTTTCATAAGCGACAATTCCATCAAATAAAATCCTAATGGTAGCAGTAGCCATCCGCTTGCACTTTACTCGGAATGCAGCCGAAGGAAATTCTCGGGTAAATAGTTTCCCTGCATCAGCTAATTCCTGAGGCGAGACTTGTTATCCAAACATATAAAGTTACTCTGTATACCCCGTGGAATTGTTAATCGTCTCAAGCCTGGACAATTCCCCAGTGCCTGCAGGTAAACGATTCGACCATAACCCATTTTGCAATTTGTCGCTGACCCGTGCGACCAGCAACGAGGTAAATAATATTTAAAATATCGAGCGACAATTGAGGCAAACACGCGACCTCCATTCTGCTAAGTGAATGCGTGCAAAGTGTAGATTGCGCTGCGTGGATAGTCGATAGTCGATAGTCGATAATCGATAGGCCGCATTTTCGACGCTCTCTCTTTATTCAAGTATCGAGCGACATCAAGTGAACTGACAATTTTTCCTGTATCTCTTTAAAGTCAGCCATTTAGGCAAAACGGCCTAACGACCATGAGATTTTCGGTGTGATCGGCACATTGAGGGTAGAATAATCGAATAAAATGAATTTTTAAAGCGCAACCCAACTAAATACTTTCGACGAATGAAAAATAAATCGATTTGATCGAGCAGTTATGATTATCGGTGCCGAATTTCGAATCTCCAGATAAAATAAAGGTAAAATAAAGAACTTGACACTGTGCAGGTATTAGTTTTTTAAGTACGACTTCCGCTAAATCTACCAGTAGCCGAACTATCGATTTCAACTTTCGTTTATGTCTTGTTAGAAGATTGGAAAGGCGCCAGCCAGAACCCTTTGTGGACCGACGGGACGCCACCGTCGCTCTGTGCGCTGTGTGCGCTGGTTGCACAACGATACAACTGGCTTCCTCCAACTACACAAATCACCATTAAATAAATCAGCCGAGAATCTGTTGGTTTAGCCTGAGCTTGGAACTTTCGTTAAGTATACCGAGAGGTAATCGCCCGTCATCCCTGCAGTAATGTAATATCGCGGCAGGTCCTTAATGCGGGCGAATATGAGGAATTCAACGAAGAACACGCCAAATCGATTGGGACAGGAGGTCAACGGATTCAGGTTGAAAATAAAGTCGAGGTCAATGTTATAAATGGCGGCGGTTGGTTAATGTTCTTGAAATTCCATTATTTTTAGCAGGACTTGGAGACTCTGGTATTATCCTGACCAAAAGAGAGAAGAACAAGGCTACAGTTACCCTTTGAGAGCAGCAATTCGAAAATCTGTCCAAGGATGAAAAATCGGCAAATAACCTTATCGATCTAATCTCCAGAATGTCAGATTCATGAGGTAGGAGTTAGAACCAAGTCGAATGGATCGAAGGGAATCCAAGATACAGTAATAGTAAGTGGGTCGTGATCAACCGAGCGACTAATCAAAAGTCCTTCGCTATGAATTCTCTGACGTGCAAAGGACCCGATGCTCAACCGAGCCAGCTTTATTTTTAAAATGGCTCCCTTCAGCTTAAGCGGAGATGCCAGCTTCGGCATCAATATTCTTTAATAGAGTCTCAAGCTGTACATGTACCCCGCACTCCTCTTCATCAGCATCCCCACCTACTTTTACTTTTCTTTCTCTTCTTCTACTCCGACTTTATCTCTCTCTCTCTAGTTCTTTATCTTTCCATGCCTATAGGCTACACTATACGAAGGCGCACGTGCCAAGAGTCATGAAGGAGTTAGCAGCCAATGGGAGAGAGGACGAGAGGATTAAGTGATGCGAGGATGAGGAAGATTCTGGCGCTTTATGCGATACATCCTCCTTTATGCAGGTAACACGATAACAAGCGCCTGCCGACGTATTGGCCAGTGAACGCCGAGGACACCAGAAAAAGAGCCAATGGCGAGCCTCGATGGTTGTGACTCCCCAACACGTAAACCATTCCATGTCTGCATGTAGTACACGCAGTATGTGTCTCGATACCTAAGCTACCCTAGTATATTATCCAAAGCGCACGCTAACAGCGAGTCACGCGAGCTGGGTTTTGCGCTTGGAAAAACACAAGCGACTCCATCCATAAAGGATATTTATCGAGGAAAGGCAAAAGAGGGAAGGTAAAAAAAGGATCGGATGGAATCCATAAACATCGAGAAAAATGGAGAAGGATGACTGGGCGACATGTCTGGGACGAATGGCGTCAGATATTCAAAAGGAAATCAGAGCTTTCAACCAAGTATAATTAAAAAGTCCAAATCAGGCTGGATCCATTAACACGCATGTCGATCTAAGGTCTGTAACAGTTGAGACTTGAGACGAGATTCCTGGGGGAATCCTGACTGACGGTAAGGCGACGATGGCCATTGGCTATTAGGTACCATTAGGTACCATTAGGTGACATTCGCTGCTAGTAGTAGACGCCAGTAAATTGTAGCTCGTCAGACTGTACCGTTAACGTTAATTCGTCGGCCGATGCTATACGTCGCTTGATCGATAACCATGCGGACTCGTAGAGAACTAGCGAGCGAATTACCGGGGCCATTAATCGCGGGATCATTCGCTCGCTAGGAATTACCTTACGCACGCGTTCCATTACAGTCGGAGAGCAAACTAGAGAACCAGCTGACTAGATCATGTTGGCGTTAATCTCGAAAAGAACGAGCCTTCTTCAGGACCTGAGACCAATTACGTATTTGGAATATTTTTACCAGCCGCAAGACGTTTCTTCGTCTGTTCAAAGAAAATATCCAGTACCCGCTATGAGGGCAGGAGAAAGAGTCTTATGGACGTTTACATGATTAAGAGAAAGATAGACACACCAGACATTCGGTAATTTTGCATAATTTTTTGGACTCTGGATATATTTTTCAATGATTATTACCCTCACTGCTACAGACTACTAAATACTAGTAACCACTAGACTGAGCAGTATAACATTAAGAACAGGGTATAAATCATGGCAATTGTTGATCTTTTTCTCTGTGCCCGCATAGCTTCATGAACTACCAATCGACTGTGTTAAGGCGACCTGGTCCCTTAAAGAGAATTAAAAATAAAGAGTAAAAGGAGCGTGTAAAAAACCAAGTCCTATAGTCACAAGTATTTAAATCCCGACCTGTTAAAATTCCTTTAAACCCACAGCCTGCGAACATACAAAAGTACCATTGTTACTTACGGCAGCCCTCCATCTTCATCAGAGTATCTCAATTCTGGTGTTGTTCATCGATTGGACGTTTATGTGAAGGCTATCGCGTATATCATTGGTTTTCTCGTGGAAGATAAAGTTTTCATGATTTTCCAAAGATTTTCTGAGGATTCCTTTCAGAAGGAAAAGTTACGAGCTGGATCAGCGCTGCTTACGATACGTAATACCGTCCCATCTCATTCAGCCAGGCCAAAGTCGGGATAAAAAAAATATAGGTCGGATATTCCAAATGGCTCTGGACTTCATATTCTGCGCCATTGACGTGAACTCGGTTTTAAGTAACTCCTGGCACTGGAAAAAAATGAGTGCATCTGATGCCGCTCCAAATAATGGTTAAAAAATTCTAAATTTCTTTCGACATAATATACCCTATGTCCAAAGAGAAATATATTATTAAACTCGAGATGGTGTCTTCCCTCTCCTTCTCCAATTTCCCCGTCCATCTGCGGCAATAGAATTCTCTACTCACAAACCATTTACTGACCAGCCCAATACTACGGAGCCGTGCATTAATTCAATTTAACGAGGTCACTGAACACGCTATAAATCAGGCGTTCACGTTGCCACCTTGCCGAAGACGCAGTGACGTTCGTGTATCTTATCGCATCGATAATCGATCGATTCCTCGAGTACTTATCGTTCAATGGAAAACATCTGTAAGTGTACCTGCAGTCGGCGTCGATAACGAGACGGAAGCCTCTAGCTCGAATACGCCAATATTAAGTATTCGAAAAGTATTGGCGACTGTGGCGTCTTCTCTTATAGTCGCTGCATTTCGAACGAAAATATACGGTGAGAGAAAGAGAGAGGGGGGGGGGAGAGAGAGAGAGAGAGAGAGAAGGAGCGCCAAAGGTCCAAGATGACAGGAGCCACAGCCTCCAATATAATAGAGTATGTACATAATTTCGATAAAGTTGACGTGAGACAATAAAGACTTCAATTTTTGGGTGGTTCAGCGGTTTTAAAAGTAGAGACGCATTCGCAACGATCGACAAACACTTTGCTAGACCAACCGGGTGACGCGTTCTTGACGGCCGTTTCGACTGGTGATTGGCATTCTGCCAAACACGAAGTCGAGAGACTTTGTAGCCGTAAACCACACTTGTGCCGCGTCTCTCTCTCTCTCTCTCTCTCTCTCTCTCTCTCTCTCTCTCCTTTCTCTCTCCTCGAAGACATAAAAGCATGCGACATCGGTGGCGTCTATCGTGGCTGCCATTACCTCCTAGTCTCCATTAACGATTCTCACTAACCGCAAAAATGCTCACATCCTGTTGGGAATTGACCGCAATTGCACACTAGAGGACAGTACGATTACTATCATCCTGACTACAGTTTTTAATTCCTTTTTTTATAACATCCAATATTTTTTCTTAAATTTTACCGGTTCAAAGGATTCATTTTGAAAATATACCAAGGTGGCACAAAGCATCCATAAAACCGAAAAAAATAGCTTAGGACCTCAATCCCAAGTTCCTCTGAAAATTATAGCGGTCTATCCAGAATATGAAGTTGTAGTAGCCTAGCATCTGGAGAGAACGTGAATAGCGAGAATAAAGGGCAAGAGAGAGAAAGAGAGCTGGAAAACCAATCGCTGAGCATTTAAGTTATGAAGAAGAATCAAAAGATAATGTCGAATAAACAGATTGCTTCGCGTGACTCCTTTCGAAGCCGCAGCAGGAAGAGAGTCAGCCTGCTGGAGAAAGGGAATCCTAATAGCAGGACCTTACGTAATATTCCAGATTGGATGCCCTTTCGAATGAAACGCCAAAAATTTATCAACAGCTGACCGCAAGGTAGCTTCAGAGTTACCTGAGCATAGTTGGGCTCAATTTGCATCCAGTTTCTGCTTAAAGTAGCGGCTCACATCTCTAGGGGCATCTACCACGAGGACCTAGAAGCACCTTGGCGAGTACCTTGTAAAATTCTCACGAGGCAGCACAGCATTTACATTAGCACGTGCTTTTCTCCCTATTTTTAACCTCAGGCTCAAAGCTAGGAGTTGGGTATTGGGAGTTGGGAGTTGGGAGTTGGGAGTTGGGAGCTGCGAGCTGCGAGCTGCGAACTCGGAGAGATGCAACGTTAGATTCTCCCTGCTTTGCAGAGACATCTCTCCAGAGGCAAACGGAAGGAGAGTAAGTGTGCGCGCGCGTGTGTACTAGACGGGATATGATAAGAGCAGTGGCCACTAAGATTCAGAAAAATGTCACGTCCCTCCTATAAATAGGAGCTCTGTCTCATCAGGCCGTGAGCTCGCGTGAGCTCTCGCACACTTTCGCGTGTTCTCGCTACAGCCCAAAGCTATAGGTCATCGGGCATTAGATGTAGATGCAGTTTACACATCTAAGAGAGCCTCTCGCCGCGGCTAAACTACGGGCCAAGTCCAAAGATTTTACGTGATGCTCTTACCTTTGGGGTACCTAACGTACCCCATATGTAAACTCACCTGTTGATCTTCCTTGACTTCGACTTGGAGAGAAAGTTACCGATAACTGAAGTTAAACGCCTGGGCTCTGCATGCACGTGGACACTGACCCTTATAGTACGAATTTTCGATAAGAGCCTCCCGCACATTTTTCTGATTATCAGGTATCAGTTTTTTGTTGGAAAACAATAGAAAAATGTCGCTGATATAGATTTATCTAGACGCAAGAAAAATGTTCTCTGCTGTCCCGGGATACCAGGGAAAGATCCATGCTAATCACTAGAATTGGAAATCTGCAGGGATGCTTATGTGAAAATATAGAGCGTTGGCTTTTCGAGTTCCGGTGGCGAGCGAAGATCCGTTCAAAGGAGAACTTATTACGGAAGCGATTAATGCTAGACGCCTGAATGACTCCAATTAAAGAAAAAAGGTTTGCAAGGCACTCTACTTACCCGAGGGTTGTCATGGTGACGATCGTGTACCAGAAGGCAGCCGGGATGGATGTGAAATTGGTGCCCTCGACGTTCTTCTCGGCGTAGAACATGACCGTAGCGAAGATGATTATCGCCATTGCGAGTGAGAAGACAAGGAAGCCGAGTTCGGAGGCGCAGGACTTTAGAGTGTAGCCGAGGATACGCAGACCCTGAGAATGCCTCGAGAACTTGAAGATACGAAAGACGCGGAAGACCCGGAGGGTGACGAAGGCGCCGGATACATCGTCGTTATCGGTTATGCCGAGGCCGATGTAATACGGCAGTATGGCGACGACGTCGATAATCGACATCACCGACCGTACGAATTTACATCGATTTGGCGCTGCGAAGAGCCTCAACAAATATTCGGCGGTGAAGATCATCACGCAGGCCGTGTCCAGACAGAAGAAGACGATCTTGTATCGCTCGCCACACGGTAGCGTCCCGGCGCGACCCGGACGATGCCCGCACGGCACCGTCTCGACTACGTTCGCCATCACGCTCACCGCAATGAAGAAACCCGTGACATAATAAAATACCAGGGCGGCCGTGGACGTGTGTGGATTCTCGAATGCCCGCCACATCTTCTGCCGCATGTTTGTCAGCTGCTGAAGATTCTGATCGCCATTTTCACTGAGCTTGTCGTCCATCAGACGCTCCGCATTCTCACGCTTTCTATCCCGGTAGTCCTCGTAACAACAGTCCCCGATGACATCGGGTAGGATGCCAAAGAATGCGAGCTCCTCGTCGTAGCTCGTGAGGCACTCGTGCTTCGGATAGTGAAGCTTACCCGTCCTATAGTAGTTCAGTATGTGTCTGAAGATGTCAGGATCCCTGTCGAAGAAGTATTCCTTGCACTCCTCGTCGTAGAAGAACTCGCGCTCGTTGGAGCCGAGTAACGTGTCCGGATACTTCTCCAAAGTATTACGCCAGGTTTCGAATCGGCGACCGCTCACGTTTATCAGGAGCTTCTCGTCGTCGGCTTTGCGACGATCCTTCGGAATCGGCGGCGGCGGAAGCGGATGCGTCGCGATCGGCACCCAGCCGATCGCAGCTGCTCGCGCGAACGGCAGCCAAGCCGCCACCGAGGCCATGTTTGACGGTGCAATCTTTTATCAGAATTCTCACTGCTATTCAATTCGTCTTCTCGTTTGGCGATCCTCTCAGCTTCTTCCTTTCCTTTTCCTTCTATCGTTGCGCTTCGCTTATTCTTATGTCTGGAGAAGTCGCAGATTCGAGTAGGAATGGACTCGCCGATTTCTCAAGCAAGAAACTATATCACCTATCTCCCTGTGCCGTCTACTCGATTTCCAGAACGACGACGACAACGACGACAACGACGACGACGACGACGACGACGACGACGCCGACGACGACGAAGACGACGACGACGACGACGACGACGACGACGACGACGACGACGCCGACGACGACGACGACGACGATAACGGCGGCGGCGGCGGCGGCGACGAGGACGACGACAAGGAGGCGGTTAACGTAATAAGATCGTGGACCTTATCGAGGAGCGGTGGATCCCACTCTTTAAAATACATAGCGCGGCATTTCCTACTCTTTCTTCAAGATCTTCCGATTCGCACTCACAGCGTCGACCTTCCTGGTTTCGTAAGAAAATTCGGAAGCTTAGAAACACGCGACCAGAGCCAATAGACCCGCAGCATCTGGCCTTCCAGCATTATCAGTGATCGGCACTCTGCCGTCTTGCCTACTATCGATAAAATTCCCCAGTTTCCTCTTCCTCCTCGCGTTCTCCTCCCCCTCTACTTGTTTCCCTTTCACCTCTACTTCACTCTTTGCCCGTATATTCCCTTACTTCCTCACAGAGAGGAATCTCGAGAGAAGCACGGTAGCCACTTTTGTTCCTCGTACAGTTTCCTCGATCATCCATCCCATTAATTCTACACTTTTTCCTTCTCTTCCGACCTCTCCACGACTTCCGGATCCACCCCCTCCCCCTCCCCCACCCCCTCCGCCGATCACCCCTCGCTCTCCTCGTTTTCGTTCTCTTCCTTCTTCACTCCCACTACCGCCGACTTCTCCTCTTCTCTTCCCTCCACCGTCACCTTCACCTTCACCTTCACACTTTAATCTTAATGATAATTCCGTTTGCCACTGACTCGACACGCTTCTTTCCGATTTTCCTATTTTTTCACGTCCTGTTTCCGCAAAATTATTCGTGTGCTCCTTGATGCTTCCGTTTTACTGCTACATTCTCACGACGAGATGGTCTCACGCTCCTGACGTCCGATCGGCTTCCTTAGCTGACAGCGACGTTGCCTTCGGCAATTTACGACGCCGACGGCGACGACGACATTTCCACTACGGTAAAACAACTACCTCAGATAAATCCGTCACAAACATTTTCTTCCTTCTACTTTCTTTCTCAGCACTGATCACCATCTCTCCACCTTTCTCACTGATTCTCCCATCACTCTATTTTACTCTTGAATGTGGCCTTATAGTCCCTTTTATTAAATTAGTTCATTCGCTGTGCAAACGTCTTTCGACTTCTTTTCTCTAATTGTGAACTTCCTATTGTTACATATTTTTTATTATAAAATAAAAGTTATTTACCTACATCGGAACTTATTTATGAGATAACTGAATACTTGCTGCACCCACACGTAGACCCAAATAGATATCTTATCGAAAAGCACAACCAAGATAATCGTGCACCATTGGCTTCCTCAACAACAGGATTAATTGCAACTCTACGGAAACAGCCGCGTTCCGCACATCAAAGAAGCTCACACACGTCTCCTCCGTTTTCACTTCTCTCTCCTCCTTCTCAGTGAAATTCTCCACGCGAGCCTTACGAGGCGCAGAGAAGAACCGAGAAGCGGTCAAGAAAAAGGTTATCGTGCCAATGCGAAACTTCAGAGAGAGATCGCATCCCACCAAAGCAGAAGGAGGAGAAAGACGGGGGAGGGGCGAGGGGGAACAGAAACATTGTGCAGACGCATACGCTAACATAAAATCTCAAAATAACATCAAGAACAAAGCAATAAGAAATCACTGGAAATGTCTACCGAGTCGGCGAAAAGGCACTCACGATTGTCACTAGATTGTCGACTCGCGACTACCGACGAATAACGTTGTACAAATATAATTTTCAAAAGAAGGAACATCATAGGATATCAAAACGATATGACAGAGTGCGAACAACGCGGGACTGACTGCCACTAGACATAATTTCAATAGAGAGATATACGCGAGTTATAATTAATATGAGTATGAAGATGGACAAATGTAGAAATACGGGAATACGCTAATCCGATATCGTTTGAACGATAATAAATGCGACACGAGTCACCCGCTCGATGAGTTGACCACTCGCGACTGCCGGAGGATCTTTCGCAGCTCTCGTAGCTTGGGAGCTTTTGGGAGCTTTCGGGAGCCCAGTGGAGCCCAGTGGAGCCCAGCTCAGCCCAGCTCCTCCAGAAGCGTGCTCGCTCGCGAAGCGTCGCAATCAACGCAGCCAACACAACGCGAACCTACCTAGCTCAAGTCCAAATTGATTTTTACGGCAGAGCATCGGTGGCGACCCTCGGCGTCCCAGCGCAGTACCGCAGCACCGCTCCGTTGCCCGGGCAACCCACCCCGACGTGACGTCATTTCCCTCACTACCCGTCAAACAGCCGCCCTCTATCGGCGGCGTCACCGTTTGTCTGGTACAAAGCCCAACGAACTTCGTATCGCTCTAATGGGAAGAAAGACACAAGATGAAAAGAGACGGAGCTACCTCGTGCACCCTTGGGCCAAACGAAGACGGAGGAAGCGGTGCTGCGTATCGCGCACGGTACTACGAGCTACTCCTTCCCAATCTATCCTCCATAACACTAGGCGAACTAGTCTCCTTCCGTAGCGTCTGTAGTCCCCACTGTAGTCTCATTCGAGTAAACTACTGCCCCTAATGAACGTTACGGACTGCAACCTCAAAATGCAAGTACCGGCTGGCCTACTCACTAAACTTCTAGAAGGTTCCGCCTCCCCCCGCCCCCCCCCATACTCCTTCGCTAGGTTTTACTTATCAATGCTTCGAGTTTCCTATCGCGTCTTCCTCATTACGCATTTAGCTGGATGCTTTGACTTCTCCTAAAAAATACTTGTGCCGTATGTACGTACGTATGCTCTGCTACCAGCCGTGGACAATTTACGCTCCTTGTTTTCTCTATTTTTATGAAATCCATAGAAAATTCATTCCGTTGCTAATTCTATACTTTGCACCAAGAGCTTCTCTTCCTTTCACGATTTTGCACGCGTTCATTGCCACTTAAACAAGAGGATCCACCGCTCTGAGATTCTCTGACAATTTTCTTAATGGTAATAAGGAAGATCTCACCGATGCCCTGCCAACTCCTTGTTAATAGACAAATTTTCGCATAACAGACGAGGTAATCAAACAAATAAGCATTGAATGTTGTTATTTCAGCTACTTTGCCTCCCTTATCATCCTTCTCCGACTAGAAAGGAGCTTCCTGTCTCCCGACATCTTGACGTGTCACTTCTTGGGAAAGCATCGTTCCTCCGTTCCAAGTATTAATAAATCAATCGATCAAATCAATTCGAACAGCAGCTATTCTTGCTTCTTCTAGATTTCGTTCGCTGAACGTTAAATTGAATTATTTCTGCCAACAAATAAAGACAAAGTAAAAGAATTAAAATATTCAAACCAAAGTTGTTGACAACCGAAGCGTCTTTTATTGTTTTTCACGTCAGTTTTGTGTTTAGCAAAGGGAGAAGCCCACCGAGATTTCGGAGAAGAATGTTCATTGCGAAAATTCATGCAAATTGTTTTCTTGGTTTTACACTCCCTCCTCGACACAAGCGAACGAAAAACAATAAGAATACAAGAGTGATGAAAGGAGAGAGATTGAGGTATTTGGGGAAAGAGGACTAAAAAGAACGAGAAAAAAGAAGGTGGACAAGACGAATAATGATTTGATGTTAAAAAAACTTAACCGAGTCCTTCTCCTTCAAATTGTACATAAAGACGATTTTTATTTTTAAATACTTTTTGGACACCGATATTTGTCTCTGTGAGTATGTGTGCTCGACTCATTTCATTCTCTGCACGTATGAATGTGTAGTCCGTGAGTGCCTGAGTAAGTGTGCATGTATATAATTTGTGTAAATGTATCATGTGTATTATGCGTAAAATTGTTTTTTTGTTAATATCTGTCGACTGTCTTTTAAAACCTCCATAGGCGCAATGCATTCGTTTATTCGGCTTTCAGATAGTTAGAATCTGTTTGTTAGGAAGTGGCTGCTCACGGTCGCAGAATAATCCGTTCAATAAAATCGCCATCAACATTCTATTCTCGTTACATCGCATTCATTTCGAATAACGCGTTGAGAATAAGACAGAGAGAATCAAAGTACTCGGCGATCGTAGAGCAAAGCCAAGATGGATTACTTGCTATTGCATCGGGACGCTAAAGCGAGACTCGAAATTGACGAAAGTAAAGGAAAAGCGACGTATTCGCGATGGCGTCCCGATGTCTTAGATCGTCGTTGAGCAGAACGTCGAAGATTCGCAGTAGCGGCGCGAGTTCGTAGAGAACGAAACGGGGGGAGAGAGAGAGAGAGAGAGAGAGAGAGAGAGAGAGAGAGAGAGAGAGAGAGAGAGAGAGAGAGAGAGAGA
>JARQTJ010000516.1:5725-50491 GCA_030142635.1 Trachelus troglodyta | reverse complement strand
AGAGAGAGAGAGAGAGAGAGAGAGAGAGAGAGAGAGAGAGAGAGAGAGAGAGAGAAGGGCGGGGGAAGAAAAGAAGAGCCAGCAAAGCAACGACGCCAGGACATCGTGCCTCGCGTCCACGGAGATGCGTTCAGTAAATTTCCTTAGGTAGTAACGAGCATATAAAACAGAGAAAGTCCTGAATTAATACATTCGAAAAGGGGGGAAAACTTCCAACGTGAAATAGGAGAGGCGATAAAAAGTTTGCGAATCATCCGCATGGCTCGAACAACGTTGTTAACGTTATCTGTAGGACAGAACTCGATATGGATCGAAGCATCGAAAATGATTAATTTCTTTGTAAGTTAATAACGCGTCACTCTTGAAAACGAAGCAGCTGGTAAACGCGACGCCCTTTATCCATCGATCTTCTCACGCTCGTATCTTCGATATTATAATATTCGCAGCCTGATATACATGGCGGCCGAACGTAAGCAACAATATATACACATTAAAAAGCATAGTTATAATTAGTTCTCGAGGGCTTGGTAGAATGACTGGATGAGAGGAGATGGGGGGGGGGAGGGAGGTGGGGAGGGGAACAGTATTTTCAAATTCGAATTGTCTCATCCTCCGCCACACCTCGCCTCTCACCATTTAGACACCCTATTACAACTTCTCCTCTTCTTCCACGCACATACATACGTATATACGGCTGCTATAGCCTTAAACTTGGCTTACACCGAATAAGAGATTTTTTGCTTCTCCAATTGACAATTTGGCCCTTTCTTTTGTTCCTTCGTATTTATATTCTTATTTTCTCACGCACCCTTCCATTTTTCTCTTTTACTAGCACACATTCGGTATAAACAGATACGCTCGCACGCGCGCGAGCTCGATCGCTGACAGTCGACTTTTTAAAATGTTACCTCATCAATCCCGTCTCCTTATCGGAGCGAGAAAGAATATTGGCCCAACACACCGATTCACGGCACTTCGTCGCACACGCAACACGCATAGCCATAGCTACCACGTAGAGGTTATATGTATATGCGTATGCATGAATGCGCTAGTAGAAACTAAAGTATAAGTATTATTAGGATTATCATCATTATCATCGTCATCACCATCTAAAAAGCCCTAATACTGCACATATTTTCAATTTTACAGAAATTCATAGTCCCTAATTCGGAATGACTAATCTTGGTTTAAAACCTGCAGCTCACGATCCACTATACAGACCCTGGCTACTTCGTCCCATTATAAAGAATAAAAATAATTACATCCGCAATTGTACATACATCATCGAACGGCGTCATTCTTTCTTCTTCCTCTTTCCCATTATACAGGCACACACATACACACACAAACACGCGCGCGCACACAGTAAAGCGACTAAGGGCTATCGAGTAACACTGCGGATCACCTTTCAGCTTAATATCTAACTTTTCATTCCAATCTTTCGCGACGCTCATCGCTTCGACCCTTTAGTTTTTTAATTCAATTTCACGGTGATCCGTGCGGCCATCAGAATTTCAAGCATAGCTGGCGACCAAAACTCTCCTTTCTTTGTCCTTTGATAAAAGCCAGAACAGGCACACGCACTCTCTTTTACGAGCATATACTCTCGATGCTCCTTCTCTCTCTCTCTCTCTCTCTCTCTCTCTCACCCCCCCCCCCCTTTCTCGTCCTCCTAAGTAATAATACCAATATGAACAGAGAATAAAGATGTTTTAAGTGGAGCAGCTAGTGATATTCCTCCATGTTTCCTCTAATTATGTAATTGATGCAGGTGACTAAGTGAGATATTACCTCCCTCCCCTTTTCAGCCAGTCAAAAGAATCCGCATGGGATACATAGGTCACGTGTGACAGGAACGATAACGTTCTAACCGGTTTAGTTAGCATTGATCTGAAGGAAGTGAGTGAAATGACAAATCACAGACGTTTCTGCTTCTAAGAAATATTGGGAATTGATCAATTCCTTTAGATCAGTACTAAATAAAGCGGTTTAGGAGCGCCGTGTAAACGTAATCACTGATTGAATGAGCCAGTAAGTGAGTAACGAACGTCGCAATACCATATTTTCTGGATGCCATCAACTGTACATACACAATATTCTGACAAATAGAAGTAACTTCGCGACGACTTTCCTGTCGAGCATATTATAGGCCGCCGTTGGATTTTGCTGTTTAGGAAAGAAGCAAGTAATACTGCGGTTGGATTAAGGGTTGACCGTGAGGTGGATGCACGATTTGAAGAAAAAAATTATTTAACCCAAACTAGGTGAAAACAGTCCACCAGGTAAAATTATAATGGCCAACCCGTCTATAAAACGGATTTCCTATGATAACGTTACAATTATGTACGTACGAATGTATAAAACTTCGTTACATCTAATATGGGAAAATCTGCGATCCGAATGGAATCGAGATTGATCAACCCCAAAGGATACCGATCGTGTGATAATATGCTTTCTGTTATAATATTTATCGCTTTACAAATATGAGAAACACACACGCGCGACCGACACGTACATAAACTTCTCGATCGCGAATAATGAAACACCGAGGACTCCAATTCGACTTCCCTGCAGCCTTATCTGTCTTCTAACGTCTTCTCCTTCCGCGCAAAATGACTCTCTGTAAGAGAGTTTTTTTTTACCTCAGTTCAATCCTCAGAGGCATACAGCAATTACGAACGCAACACCGAATTATATAAACCATGGCACATCTAGGATAAAACAACTAGCCATTCTCCATTGCCACAATTTTCTATCGTTGTCACTTTAACAATTCACTCTTCCTAAAACCTACAATCCTTCCCTCCTAGACATACACGCACACTTCTCCTTCGTCTCGCTTTCCTACTTTTCTGCTTTCCCAGTTAACGCAGCGCACAACAGCCTAATATGTTTCTTACGGGCGATTTACTTGTAACGTCTTAACAGTAACCGAGGCTAACTGTGCTTGGAGTGATTGGCATTCATTCAATCAGCCTGTACTTGTAGCCAGCCAATCCAACCAGTTCACTCGTCTCATCACCCAGCCCTCTCTTGATCTATCTCACCGCACGCAGAGAGACTTTTTCTTAGAGATAAAACAGAAGAGAAACATCGATTTTTGTTTATACTAGTCCTGAATCTCGACTATCCTCTAGTAGCCGGTCACCTGACCGTACCGATTAATAAATACACACCCCGCTCCCGATACACCCAACATGAGAGACATTCACACAAGATCATCGTACGAATGACACGGATCGATGGATCGATGGATCGATGGATCGATGGATCGATTCTGTTCTTTTCCTTTCATCTTTTCTTCAAAATGCTAAACTCTCGCCGTCGCTCACTTTCGTGCGATTGGAACACAAAAGAAAGATAAGAAATGAATGGAAGAAATAATCAAGAGAGCAGAATTTGATATTTCCTTTGTAATTCTCTTGACTAAACCTAACCTAACCTAACGATAATCGCGCTCGACTAAAGCATTGTTTATAACCTAATAAAATGAGACCATGTATTATGCGTTATCGTAAACACGATAGAACGACGGACGTACGTAAGATCTGCTACTCTCGAATTGCCTGTCGACATTTTCTCAGGCTGAATAATACAGCTTAGGAAAATAAAATGTTATCACGTAAATCACGTTCACTTTCATCGTTTGAAAGCTCACGGGATCGTCGTTCGTTACTAGACCATTACGATGGCCTCCTTGTCGCAGAAGAGGAAGGGATATTGGTCGATCATCGTCTGCACAACGTCCTCCAGATATGGCCTCATTGCCTCGAATCTACCAAGGTCGTTAAATTCTATTGGCAGCAATGTCGGCCACCAGCATATAGCCAGATTTTTACTGTCCATGCTATTTAGCTTGCAGTTCTCCGCGACTCTGTAATTTTACAGGAATCTATGAGATTATGTTGTTATGTCAAATTATATTAGGATAGCTGCAGCCACCATTCTGTACAGGCGACAATACAATGTTAGAATATAATATAACTTCATTGACTCACTTCACGAAGTGCTGAAAGATAAACTTGAGCACGTCGAAATTCACTGGATTCAATTTGTTGAGCATAAGACGCAAGGCCAGTAATCTGCAGCTACGATCTGCAAGCAAATTAAATACCCCAAGTTCTCTATCAATATTTCTATCGTTACATATAGGGGAAATAATTCAAAAGATTTTAATTTCATGGATAATCTTAAGCCAAAAAAATCGACACTGACCTTCCATATTCATGCATGTCGCTGACATTGGTTTGCTGATGCCACGTGCACCTACAATGAACACAAGACAAAAGATATATCTTTTTCCCTTTTTATATACAAGGTTATTCAGAAGCATGGCACTAAACGAAGTTGGCCCGTCCATTTGATTTCTATGGCCGAACCATCCTTTCAGGTGGTGCAATACTCCTAAATGTATAAACTCTGTATATCTTACATACGGACAAGAAAAACGCATGCGTGATTACAAAAGAAAAAAAAACATATAGTAAGGAAGAAAAATCCTGTTCGACAGAAAAATTAGTCACCAGAAATATCCTCAAGTTCAGTCATGCGCTCTTTATCGATGAGCGGCGGCAATCTCTTGGAGAAGAAGTCCTTCAGTGCCGTGGCTACCGCGTTCACAGGTATATCCAGGGAATGTATATCCACGTTGCCATCTAGAAACAAAAATGTCTGTTAATAAAAGTAAAAGTCTTGGAAGACTGCTTTCTCGCACCTTCTTCAAACTTCTGGAAGAGCAGTTCCACGTGCGCTCGGTTACCAGGCACTCTGTATATCCCTTCAGAATCCAAACCCTCCTCCTCGATGAAGCGTACGCATTTCTCCAAGAACAATGGTATTCGATTAGTCTCGCTCTGTGCGAAATCCTCGATAAGAGGTTGCTGCTGCTGCTGCTGTTGCTGCTGCTGCTGCCCCTGTCCAGACATCGTACCACCGGCACCTTTCGTCTGCTTCATCTTCTCCTGTTTCTTCTTCTCACGCTCCTTCTTCAGCTTCTCTTCCTTCTGTCTTCGCTTCTCTTGTTTTTCATCCTCCTTAGCCTTCTGCTTATCCTTTTTTCTTGTTAGCTTGTCACTGTCCTTACCCTTGGTGAGAATGCCAAACTGCAACAAGTGGACATTATATATTCAAATAGCCTTAATCCGATCTTCATCGTTTTCATCGGTTTTCTTACGCTTGGTGAATTGATCTCCCTCGGAGAAGACACGTCCAGACTCGACTCATCATCCGGGAGATTTCCAAAGGTACTGTCGATCCGCTGCTTGGCTGCTGCAACGAAACGAATCAACTGACACTTGGAAGTAGTTAAGGAATGCTTGATTAATTCGTGCGGGCGATTCCGTGGTAGGATCAGAACGGAGCAGAGCGATACCTAGAGTACACTTACAGGATGTGCTGAACATCTCCTGCGTCATGTGCTTCAAATTAAAGGGATGCTGAATGGTCGCGGCTAAATGTTGCTGCTGTAGCGAATTCCCGAATCTTTTTCTCAAGCTGATGGCGGCGTGCTTGTGTTGTTTTGATCTGGTCCTGGAGGTGTGCTCGGGGTCGCTCGACTCCGAACTGTCCGGTGTTTCGCTGGACACTGCCGGGTAAGACACGAGGCGATAAAGCCCAGAGTCTACTTTCTTGTCTTTTACTTACGAAATCAGGTGAGAACCAAAGTGGGGCAAGCTAATCATTCTCCGATTCGAGAAAAAAAAAAAAAAAAACGCGCTATTACTTTACCTCTTTCAGCGGGATCCACTCGCCAACTCTTGTCGTCCTTTATAGTGTAATTCAGACCCACGATACCGTCACCGCTGGTCATACTCGCAAGCGACGGTACCTTCGGTGTCGCCACTGGTATCGCTGTTCGTTTCTTGCGTATTCGCTTGTGCGTTGACGGTTTCTTATTCATCTTACCTAAGACGTCAGAGATTCTCTGTCTCTCTAGAGAACTCCAATCGGAATCCGAGTCACTGTAGGCTGTAAATTAATGAGAATCACTTCAATAATGCGAATTTATCATTCTAATGGAATAGAATAAATGAAATTTCTTATTGACTTACAAGGCTGTCCTTTTTCACGACGATGTCTCAATTTTGACTTATTATTTCCAATAGAATCCTGTACGAGCGTGTACATGTAATCTCCATCGTATGACGAGTATAGGTTTGGTACAGCATCCTTAACCTGAGCATATTCCGAACCCAGATCGACCAGCTCCGGTGTGGCTAGAGGTGCATGACCTATACTCATTTTTGAGCCGTGTTCTTCCTTTTCGCCAATTGTCATTCTGGCTATGGCATCAGTTACATTGGAAAAATCCTTCAAATTTATTTTTCCAGGTTGCTTGAGCGTCTGACTATTTCCCTTGGGTCTTGGCTTCGCTTGGGAAATATGCCGTCTTCCAGTAGTAAAAGCTCGATGGGAATAGCTGTTCGTGACTCCATCTTGATGCATAAACGTGTCTTTCACCCAACCTGTGCATGAAAATTTCAAGAATCCATTATGAATCGCTTTTCTTCGTCACAATTCAGATTGTTTAAGTTTAGGAGAGCCACGCACCAGATAATTTATTAGCTATGTCACCACTCTTCAGCAATTCTCGCTCTCTTTCCTCACGATGGAAATCCACCTGACTGTAAATATCGCTGTCGTCGCTGGGTGTGGCCCGACTGTCGGCAAACTGCTCATTCAGACCTGTCTCGCCGAGATCACCGTCAGGAGTTAGCTGCTCGTAGGACTCAGATCCACTCCTAAAAGTGACGGACATACTGCTGCACGTTAGACTTATAAGTGTCACAGTGAGAATAAATTATAAATTTTAATACAAAATTAAATAATAGACGCAATAAACAATCTATTTCAAAAATATCTGCGCCAAGATTTCTTACCCGTCGTCCGGAGTTTGTAAATGATAACTTTCATGTCTAGGTGGAGGCATCGGATGCAAAGCCGAATATTCCAGAGTTCCTTCTCCACTATCATTTAGATTTCCAGGTTCCTCCATATTGAATGCCTGCTCGATTTCCGGTTTCTTCTCCCACACCTCTTTGAAGAACGGCGTATAGAATGCCGCTGTAAAATGAAGCAATGTAAAAAAATTCTTCCAATGATCTTACGACCTACATACTTTTTTGTTGACAACTCGAGGCGGAAGTCATAAAGTGTGCTTGTAATCTATCAGCCGTTGCATTGCCTTCCGTAATGAGTAAGTGACTCAGGTCATTGCTGAAAAAGGCGTTTGCTCCGCCTGTGTCCGTTACGGCCATTATTTGAATAGGTAAATTAGGAATATTCATTGAGAATGCGCTGCAATATAAATAAGGCCAGAAATGAGAGATATTATTTAATAGATTTGCAGTAAGTTACTGAACCAATGCGCAACGTACTTTAACGTTGCCAGGGATGCTTTTCTTTTGGTCGAGTATACGAGAATGAAACCGTGCACTAGTTCATCACGAAATGCATTAGCCCCATGGAAACTTGAAATTATGACCTCGACCCGTCGCTTCGATTCTCCCAAAAACGTTTCGAGGACAATGGATCTGTCGCCACTTAAAAAGCAGCATTGATGACTGAGCAAAGGACCAAGTACATTTTCTACTGAGTATGGATCGCCGCAAAACATGCACATAATTATCCTGCGAGGTAGAAATAAACTTTACACTTCGTCGATACTTTGTAAGCCACTTCCTGGATATAATTTGCGAGGATGCTTGTGCTCACTTACCTTATGTCTGGTTCTAGACACTCTATGACACTCTGATAAATATTAAGAAAACCGGCCCGATGATTAATGGACTGTATAAGCTGCTGCAAAGCGTCCTTCACCAACGGGGTTGGAAATCGCTTGTCCTGCTCTAGATCCTCCATGCAGACGTCGATGAAAGGACACTGTAAACTATTTAAAAAAAAATCTTAATTAGAATTCTACAAGCCCGAAACATTACCAAGACCATACCTATCAGCGAGATTCTGTCCCTCTTCCCGGAGTCTCAAGGCTTCCATCTCATCGATACTGGAATCCGGTACAAACATAATAACTATCGGCAACCCCTGAAAGGGTAACCTGTCTTCCTGTTCGAGATTCGATAAGAGCGTCTTCTCCAAGGAGGAACGTATGTACTCAAAAGTGTCTTCATTAGAATAGATGCAGAAAGAACCTGAAACAATGATACACCATGAAGAGGAATTTTTTTTCCTCCAAGGAGCCTAAGAATTTTTAACGAAATCAGGGTGTCTTACCGTGCGGCATGAAGTCCGACGTGGTGAATGAATTGTGTGGTAAACCGACATCGCCGTCAATCACCCGGTAACCAAGAGTATATAATTGACAGTCGATTTCAACTTCATCATCCTCAGCTTGAGCTTTGATCTCACGCGCAAATTCTTCACCGAGTCCATTACTACCGAGAATTACTAAATTCAGCTGATTATTATCTGAAGTCAATTGCCACTGGCTACTATGATTCCACGATGAAGGCCTATTCAATGAAAATTGATTTATTCACTTGGTTGCAATTAGCAAGAATAGCATTTTAAAAAATCCAACCTTACCTGTGCGCCTTCGTTCCCAGTATTCGCTCTATCAAGGCATCCATGCAATTAGGAAACGCCGGGCAGTGCTCTCGAATTGGACAATGTACGAATCCTAAGTGCTGAAAGAGCATTAACTTTCGATCTTGATCCAATCTGTCTAGAGCCTTGTACCTAGAGCAATGAATCATGAACTAGGCCACTTCTTATTATTATACAAACCCATTGACTTACAACAAGAACAAGAGACAGTAAAAGCACACACCTGAAGTCATCGACCAAAGCGTCAGTGATCTCCTTGATATCGTCCTGAGTAATGGTTCCGGACGGAGCTATGCTCTTATAGTGATAAAACAGATCCGCATGCTCCAGTAGCAACTCCTGAGAGAGAGAGAGAGAGAGAGGGATAGATAGATAGAGAGAGAGAGAGAGTAAAAGCAAATATTCTCATTCAAACGGGTCACTCTAAGTTCATAATTATTTCAGATATGAATTAACATTGACCACCTGAAAGTTATGTTTCGCCTTTTCAATGATCTCCTTCTGATGCTGATCATAAATTTTTTGACAGTCATGAAGTGACAAAGCTTCAAAACATTCGCGACCCATGAACAGCACTCTCACTTCGGACAAGTGTTTTCCTGGTGTTACATAACCAGTTTCTTCCAGCAATTGCTTGAACTGCTTTTTCCATCTAAAAGAGTATTAAAATTCAAAGGATCAGCAATGAAACACATGACATCAAGTGTCACACGTTTGTAAAAAAAATCCCCTTTCAAACCTCGTTCTTTTTCAAAGACATAAGTTAAATCTACGTTATCCCGAAAATCTTTTTATGTATTCCAATACTTCGAAAATATCTGGGAATTCCAAAGCAGGATCTAAACACGAGATATCTATATCTGCAGCTGTAAGACCGCAAGCCGCAATTCGGGTGTCAAATTTGCGCATTGCATCTCACGCATTGCTGACGCAATGATGTGGTTTGCAACAGTAACAGAGATCGATAGGTGGAAAAAACTCGGGATTTAACAGGTAAGTATTGACAATTACAAGGCAAAGGTAAAGGCTGCACAAGACTGTGCACTAAGATATGCTCGTAGTATTACCTTTTTGGAAGTCTGCACATAAAGAGACGCCACCCAGAATGAAGCAAAGCATTAGTTCACCTTATAAGTATTAATGGACAGTCAATATAATCAGAATTACTCTAACACAGTCACCACAAAATTAGATTATTATAACACTTAGGAATCAATATGTCAAGACAATGAGAGTTACAACTATTAAAGTAACAAATGTTTAGCAAAACCAAATATCAGACAATAATTCCACTCGAAATCTAACTGCCAATAAATGAGAAATAAATAAAAGGTCTCGATAGATGCAAGAAACTTACTCGAGTCTGCGTTGCTCTTGTTGCAATGCATTCACATGGTTCTTAAATACTGTTTCTGCTTCTGGTGTCTCTAAGACATCGTAGGGCATCTTTGAGCTATTGTTCTCACCAAAATCATAATCGATCCAGGGTATATCCTCAGGACATTCGTAAAAGTACTGATGAAAATCTGGATGTTCCTTTATATACTGCTGTACCATTGACCATTCCCTGAACAAAATCAAATGGGATTAGAAAAAAAGAGGATGAAATAAAAAATAAAGAATCTGAAAATGAAGATATTCTTGCTTACTCGTTTATCAGATTGGATATATCTGGACATATTTCGTGCAGTACATCTGGTAACATATCCAAGTATCCCTGAATCTTCTTTGCTACTTGCTCGTCCTTTAACTTTTTAATGTGTCTCCTGAATAATCTCTGAGTCTCATCAATACCAAATAGTTCCACAAAGGTTGTAAATTCTTTGTGCTGTGCGAGTTTCTTCGACGCTTGAGACCACAGCGCACGATAATCAGTAACGTGTATCCGAATGAGCCTCTGTAACGATTCCGTCGAAGCATCCAGAAGTTCCTTCCTGGCTTTGGCCGCTTCAGCGAATGCTGTAACTTTGCTGCGCATTTTTGTTTTGTCAATCAATTGCGCAAGCAGCATAAAGGCCACGTCGATATTGATATTCTCATGGGCGGAAGTCTCAACCATCAAGATCGAACCTTTGTACTCCTTTCGCATCACAAGCTTTTCCGCTTCTTTCACGTATTGTTCGTTAGCATCATCGTTTTTCGTCGTCACCAGCACCATCGGTTTCTTGGTCTTCATCAAATTGTTTAAAATATTCGCCACAATTTCAACTTGCTTCTCAATTGACCGGTTGGGCACAACGCTCACGTCAAAGACACATAGAAAGCCATCGATATTCAACTTCCCATCAGGTAAGACTTTCTGCTCATATTCTTTCTCAATGCCAAGCTGATTTTTGCAAATGTACATGAGCTTCTCGGCGCTTGTAATTTTTGTAGCTGCGCATCGTTTGGCATACGGCTCCATTTTTCCACCTTTGAATGGCTGGAAGGAGGCGTCGTCGATAAATTCTGTATGTTCAATTACTTGAAATTGAAAATCCGTCCCATCGTCTGTCGACTTCGTCACTTCTCCCCAATACAAAAAGTGATCATTGTTCACAACGCGACCGCTGAAGTCCGACTAAAAAGATGCAGGGAAATCCATGGGCTTGTTGTTGGTGAAATATTATATTAAAACAAATGTAGTTGGGTTCTTGTAATTAATAAGATTATTATCTATTATTTAAGGATAGCAGCAATTACCTGTGAGAGAACGGAAATGTGGTCTACGTTATAGTCATCGCTGAGGGAGCGCATAAAACGGTTGCAGAGACATGACTTGCCAACGCCGACCTGACCTTTGTCTTTTTCTGTCCCAGATAGGCCGACAACGGCGACGTTGATACTCTTGACATTATCAGATTTTCGTGCCATTTTCGTAATATTGCCCGAGCCAAAGTTAGAAATTTAAGGGTCAAAGATATGAATTACTGTACTTGTGAACTTCATGCATTGACCTTACTCAGAGCATCCTGCCATACTTTGCCTTACCGGAGTGTACTTCCAATTTAAAAGACTTTATTTTGTCAAAAAAAAAAAAACCTGAAATTAACCCCCTGACAATTTCATCATTTAAAGTTTCATATAAAAATCAATGCAGATCTCTTTTGGTAACATTGCCTTCAAGAAAACAAAAACGAGATGTTCTATCTCATTCGTCTCTACTATTTCTATGTCTTTTCAAATGTTTGTATAACATTACAGGTTACTAAATTCATTGATTATTCCTATTGCAAGTTTGCAAACATATACATGTGAAAGCCAGTCAATTGTATCGTATGTATCTTTTATGGTATACCTTTCTTAACAGTTACTAATAATCACAAGCGAAAAATGACATTGCCTATATATTATTAATTATGATGTCCAGGATATTAAATGCTATGTTTATGGTTAATTGTTATGTTTACAATTTTTAGCACAGATGTGAGCAATGGTTGTTTGGAATGGCACTGTTTATCTGGAAATTACAAAAAGTACTAAGTATCAGTCATAATTCTTCATTCTTATACTATATCAATTGAGAAATGTAATCGAAACATACAATGTATTGACAAGAAAGGCAAGACTCCGAGTGATCCATAGATTTTTGATATTCCCTAAATATTCCAGAAAGTCTAGGCAATAATTAAAACGAATGATCTTAAAATATCAGACTTATGACACCTCTTTAACTGCTAGACATATTCTCAGAAGCAACAAAATTTTGGATTATCGTCAGAGCACTTCTCTGCATTTCCAGTAACATGTAAAAAATACATGTATTGTGAAGAAAGTATCTTCAAGAAAAAAACATAGTAAAAAGAGAGAAATTCTCTTCTTTTTTTTTTAATGTAAAAAGAAAAACAATTACGTTTAAAAATCAAAAATATATGTACATTTCACAGTGGTTTTGATCTACAGCCCAAAACTTGTGTTACAATTCGTCCACGATTCTTTATCGTTAATTTTGGGTAGACTCGCTGATGGTAAATAGTCTTTAAGGTGAAAAAAAAATAACGTTATATCGAAATGACAGCTACGAATAGATCAATATGCATTGTGCACAAGGAGAGCCAATATCGCGGTAGCTATTGGAAAAAAATGTCCAAGCGAACTGGCAGGTCTCAACAGATACACGGAAGCCAAGTGAAGGAGACAGAGTATAAGAAACAAGACGAAGAAAATGAAAACTAATCATCTCGTTCATCTGACAAAATTGAAAATGCTTAAGGAAGTTCTTATAATACCTTAGAAATTGGGCCGCTCGTATGAAGAAGGTACGAATATTATTACTCTCTACCGGGCTGTCCGGTGGTGTCTGGCACGCCAGCCGGTCGTCTCGCGCAATTTCCTACTGTTCCTCTCTTTCTTCTCATTCAAGTATCACGCACCATACTCTTTCTCGATTTTCAAAGCACGACTCACTGTCGATGAATTTGTGCGGCTCACCTCAAGACACGTTAAAATCCGGGCATGTAAATACCTTCACGTCAAATATCGAGTGCTGCCCCGTAAAGGAGCCATCTTGGTGGGTGGGCACCAGTAGACACACGGCGATTCATGTTTTCAACTTGGGTAGTGCTCCCAGTGTTGCCCCAAAACTCAGGGCCGTGAGATAAAATTCTTACTGAAAAACTTGATAATCGGGAAATTATTATAAAACTCTATTCTACTTGCCCTTTTAAACAGAAACAATCAATGTAAATCAGACTGAAATATATATTTAAGTCTGCACTCGTAAGTTGTGATCCCGAATCAGCGTCCATTCCTCAGGAACACGGAGTGCCAAGTAATATTTTAATGTAAAAATATTAATATATTAGCGCAAACGGAATAATTAATAAAATGCCTCCATTAACTCGGGCTGACTGAGCGTCCGAGCGTCTGAGCCGCCGGTCATCGCTGGTCATCGCTGGTCATCGCTATCTGTCGCTATCTGTCGCTATCCGAAGTGGTCTGAAAGAGCCCGATTATCACGGGCCTGGTGCGTTGCGACTCGCGGGACTCTGTCGTCCAACGCCATCCGACAGTAGCGCAGAACACTAGGAAGCTTTAGTCAGCTCCAGTCAGCTCTGATCAGCTCTGATCGACTCTAGTACTGTTAAAGATGGCTGACAGCGGGGACGGTGTGAACAGCACGTCTTCTGGAAAGGAGGGTAGAAATACAGTTACTGATGGACCTGTCACAGATCCGGCCTCCTGCACCAAGGTAAGTGACATCTCTTCCCAATGCCATTAAAGCCACGAACGTTATGATCACTCCGATATCTTTAGAATCTTGATTCCATTAGCTTGCGATCTCGTTGCGATCACTCTTTATTGCCAATCAACGAATAGCTACAGACAGCAACAATCCCTTACAACAGTATTTGTGTGGGAATTCAATTAAATTTATCGATAAAAATCATAGAAAATTATGACAGGACATCCGAAAGCCACGCTTTAATATTTTACATCCACTGCGTATCCTGTAGATAAATTTTCATTCATAATTTTCTTCCCTTGACTGAAAGTCTACCTGTATTTTATTTCTTTATTATCATGGATACGTACGATACGCGTCCCCGATGCTCCAGTTTCGTTTTGCCTCTCGACACAGCTTTTTTTGCATTATTCTCTACGCGGAGACCTTGCGTCGCTCCTCGAGCTATATGTCCTCGTTACATAACTCGCATGACATCGCAACAATAACAAACGTAAAGGCATGTGTTTCTTTATTGTAGATTGTAGAACGACTCAAAGGGTTTCACTTCACATATTTTCAGGTAGCTAACCAAAGACTCCTCGATTCAAAGAGTTACCGACTACTCTCATTAGCTCGAGAACAGGCTTTATTACCGAATGAGTAATTTTCAATAGAAAAAAAAAAAAAAAAAAAAAAACAGGGTGAATAAAAACGGTAACGAGACCGCAGAAGTATGTATTCGCGACCCTTAGACGATTGACAGCGTAAAAAATGAATATACATATAGGTCCTCGCAAAATGGATTGGATTACTGTTCCTGAAAGCGATATTCTTGTGCGGTGTAATATTGTAATACAGATTTCAATATTCTGTGAATTATTTATTCAAGTTAATATATGTGTATATTTGTTTTATACACGCGTGCGGGTGTTCGGCTTATAATAGGAATCTGAGAAGAGTAAGGAAAGAGATACGTGGGTACAGAAGTCTTACATAAGAATAGATTACTCGGCAGGGACTCGTGCGATGGATCGTTTTGTTGCTCGAATACAAAAAAAAAATAGATGGCTGCTTTGCAAGTGCATTCGACTGGATGAAGAACGAAGGGGGGGAGCAGAGCGGAAGCTCGTGCATCTCAAGTGTGATCAGCCTGTCTGTCGAGGCATAAGCATTATGTTCTTTAAGCGCAACGCATTCAGTATGACGGGAACTGACGCCGAGGACCGTATCGGCTCTGTTCTGCTCTGCCTAGAGTTTCATATTCAATACTGAAGTCTCGCAGGTGATACGCGAATAAACATTTGAGTTTTGGGTACGTACTATCGGCGAGATCGTGACCACTCGAGACACTATTCTCTTTCCTAACTTTCACTTGGATTCACTTTCCATTAGTCTTTACCCTTGTAGATATACCTGGCCTCGGCCTGAACAGAGACTGCAGAGCTATTGTGTATTAGGTATCCAGATGCGCGATAGGTGATTGTCCTTTTTTTTTTGACATAAGTAACATCGAATTTAGATAAGAATTGTGTGTCGATTTAAGAGATTCCTAAAGAAAAGGAGATATCAATCTTTAAATTTACGATGTCTCGCGATGTCCAAGTCGAAGGAACAGGTGATCTTACAATTAGAAAGCTTATTAACAAGATTTACTGTTGTAAATATTCGCTGAATTTTCTAGAGGACTGTTAATTCCTTGCTAAATAGACTCCGTTTCCATTTGTCACATCCTCGCACACAAGCTAATTCGTTAAAATTTTTAAAATTTGTCGTCCTCCATAAGGAATACGTTTCGTCTTCTCTCCTATTTAGATATTAGAGACGGACGCTTCCATTGTTCCAAACCATTAATTCGCATGGAGCATTATTCTCGCGTTAATTCACATGATTTTCATATACATATTATAGAATGGAGAATCAGCTTGAAGCGAGTTACGCGTCACAATCCTAGTGATATAGAGAAATGCATACTGGACACGCATGCCGACACAATACATGTGCGAGATGATATCCACTTTGCAAACTGTCCTCGTATCCTCGCACTTTACGTGAAACTATCTGAAACTTTTCAAGGGGACAGTATTACGTATAAACGTAAACATAAAGATTAGCAGGAATTACGTAAGACTGTTCTCTGCTAAAGATCCTTACATACAATCTGGTCGATGCTACCAGAATACGTGAGTTTGGTGCATTTGAATCATGATATGGTGGTTATTGTGATTTCAGAGCCTAGAGGCATCAAATAATGCCTTTCACGGCCCGAGAGCAAAATTAGTAAGTAAGATTATTTGCGTATGACAACAACAAGAACAACAACAACAGCAACAACCACAACAAGAACACACAAAAGAGCCATGCCAAGCCAACCCTAGCCTACGCCCAATTATACTTACTACATGCCCCGCGCACTCCTCGGCAATCCTTACTGGACGCTTTAGTTGTTCCTATGTAGATGGAAAGAGATGCGTTACGCTCTCGTACATATACGTATGTAAATACATACATCTAATAGATATACTTGCGATGGCTGCCCAGCGACGAACCGTCCGTCTTCATACATTTATCAGGAACCCTCCTCATCTTCCCGAGGATCCATATTTTCTTACCACCATCCCCAGGTCGGTTCGACGCTGGTGCTCATTCCCTATCGATACAAAATCTCATGGACATCCCTGGGACATACCTGGGACATCCTAGAGATATCCATGAGACTCGTGTGATGTGTGGACTTGAAGTTATTCTCGTTCAAGATCAAGATAATAGAACTTCTATGAATTACGCTGCAGTTCCAGTGAGAATGACATGCTTTACTTTGGAATTGCCTGTTCTTTATACGACTTTATAAGACTTTTTGCATCAACAACGTAACGAAGCTTATCTAAACTCTGTGCGTGCACGTACCACAATAATACAATAGTATCCACGTAGCTTAATTCGCGCTATTAAGCTCCTAATACTTTCTTCATCAAAAATTCACGAGTTGCGTTTGTTGACATTTTTCTTTTCTCTTTGTTCCGTTCCGTTTTTATCGTCCTTCTGCATCGGTAGAGGCAAAAATCCGGCCTATGCCAATGGGCTGTTAACGCAAATAGACTTTGGACGTTTTTTAGGAATCGAAATCCGGAGCCCTGAAGAAGTCCAGCCGCTACCGGAGCCGTTCTCTGTCCGCTAGCAGCACCGATAGCTACAGCTCTGGTATGAGTACGTTGATTTTGGTATTATTACTTTCGTTACTTTGCTTTTCTTCGTTCGTTCGTTCGTTCGTTCGTTCGCTGTTCATTGTTCATTAGAGTTTTCCCGGATTTGCCATTTGTTCAGACTGCACGGCCGCTCCTGCTCCACAGTGTCCTATATGCCCTGCATCCTAATCGCTATCATCTCTGCGGATCCGAACGCAGTTGCTTGGTTATTGGCCGCTCGACCAATCGGTCTTCTTTTTTCAACTTTGCTCGTTCCCGTCGACCGGCCCGCATGTCCTTCACGGGTTTTATCATATATGGCACATATGTATAGCGCGGATAAGCAATAATTCGTTTGGTAATCTCAGAAGATATCGGCTCTGCAATACTAAGCATACGTGGAAAATTTGCTAATAATCTTTGGACAGAATGTTGCTTGACGTTAAGTTAACTTAATAAATTGTCGCAAGCTGCGCTTCGATATCCAGGAGAAGAATTAATGGGGGGGGGGGGGGGAGCGATGCATAAAGAACGAGTGATAATCCATGCTTTGCGGTGGTACTAATATGTCGCGTTTTCTGGCGTTCGGTTGTACCTCAGCGTCTTATACAGGAAGCTCGTCGGACGAGGACGACGTGTCGCCGCGGGAGAAAATCCAGAAGACTGACAAGGGCTTCAATGACTTCTGCGTGCGCAATATAAATCAGCAAGCATTTGGACGCCGTGAGATCGAGATAGCCGAACAGGAGATGCCCGGAATTATGGCGTTGCGCAAACGTGCTGCTGACGATAAGGTGATCATCGATCAAATTTACCTGGCTGCGCGCCTCTTGTCTGTCGTCGCTGTATCTCGAAGACTCGAAGTCTTTCGTGCCTTACACGATAGAGACGGACAGAGATACGGATCTAGATACAGAGAACTCCAAAATCTATCCCTCCACAAATTCTAGCCACTTGAATATCATTTCTTGACTTTGCATCATCCGTCCATCGATCTATGTATTTCATTTTTATTTGGCAGCCATTGAAGAACGCCAAGATCGTTGGATGCACTCATATTAATGCCCAGACGGCTGTTCTCATTGAGACTCTGGTGGAATTAGGTGCGCAAGTAAGATGGGCGGCGTGCAATATTTATTCGACGCAGAATGAAGTCGCAGCTGCTCTGGCTCACGCCGGATATCCAATATTTGCGTGGCGCGGAGAAACGGAGGAGGACTTCTGGTGGTGCATTGACAAGTGCGTCGCGGCTGAGAATTGGCAGCCGAATATGATCCTGGACGATGGAGGCGACGCGACGCATCTTATGCTCAAAAAATATAACACTATGTTTAAGATGATTCAAGGTGAGATTCAAAATGGATTACTGATGATCGATCACTGTCGATTAATAAATTTACATTCAATATTAATCTTTGATTAATAACATGCAGCTAAATACATTTGCTGTAATGTCATTGTCGAATGTCGAAGAATAACGGGCTCTGCCGCCAATTAAAATGACTTGCTTCTTGGATTATTTAATGCTACTTTTTATTCAACTTGAAAACTAGGAGCGCCTCGATCTTTTTGGTTGCAGGAATCGTCGAGGAGAGCGTTACGGGCGTACACCGGCTGTATCAACTGTCCAAAGCTGGAAAACTCTCGGTTCCTGCCATGAATGTAAATGACAGTGTGACAAAGACCAAATTCGACAATCTTTACAGTTGCCGCGAAAGTATTATAGACAGGTATGAGCTCAGTGATATTGTAGGAGGGAGGGAGGAGGGAGGAGGGAGGAGGGGGATGCTCATCGAGCATGCCAAAGAATTCTTATTTCATACCAGAGAATTGCATCTTAAAATTACGTAACGCCTATCGTCCTCTTATGCATCCAGCCTTGGGATGCAGATTTTACAAGCGATCCGAACTTTGCATATCTTTCAAATGTTTCCCCGATTCATGTCTTTTTACAGCTTAAAGAGGTCAACGGATGTAATGTTTGGAGGAAAACAAGTGGTCATATGTGGTTATGGTGAGGTTGGTAAAGGTTGCTGTCAGGCCCTCAAAGGCTTGGGATGTATCGTATACATCACTGAAATTGATCCAATCTGTGCACTGCAAGCAAGGTAGGGCAACCTCAAGTAAATCCAATTTGAGTAGAGCGTGGGTTGCACCAGGTATTAAACGCCAGCCGTTTACTTGCAGTATGGATGGATTTCGGGTGATGAAACTGAACGAAGTTATCAGGAACGTCGATATCGTTATCACTGCTACAGGTAACAAAAACGTTGTGACCCGGGAGCACATGGATAAAATGAAGAACGGATGCGTCGTGTGTAACATGGGCCACAGCAACACGGAGATAGACATTGTGCGTGAGAATTCTCCAGTTCTGGAAATACTATGATGGAGAGTTGACTCTCTCTTATCGCTCTCTTATCGCTCCGTGATCACTATATAGCTGAATATCCATTCGCTCAACAGAACAGTCTTCGCACGCCTGATCTCACGTGGGAAAAGGTTAGATCTCAAGTGGATCACGTAATATGGCCTGATGGGAAACGGATTGTCCTCCTGGCTGAGGGCAGATTGGTCAACCTATCATGTTCCAGTATTCCGTCTTTCGTGGTCTCCATCACGGCTGCCACTCAAGCTCTCGCACTTATCGAACTCTTTAATGCTCCGCCAGGGCGCTACAAGAGCGACGTCTATCTGCTGCCAAAAAAGATGGGTACGCCATTTTCTCAATCAAAGTTGCGAAATTTCTTTCTATAGGATTCTGCGATCGAGTATAACTGACATATCACTTTGATTTAGATGAATACGTGGCTTCTCTGCATCTGCCAACTTTCGACGCTCACCTAACGGAACTCACGGATGAGCAGGCAAAGTATATGGGTCTCAATAAGGCCGGTCCTTTTAAGCCAAATTATTATCGGTTAGTAGTATCCAACAACAAGGCAATATATCTTTTCAACATTTCTCGAAACTCCTTGTATTTACAGTAGTTACTCATTTTCTTTTTTCTTTTTCTAGCTATTAAATAGCATCAGGTTGCCACCTTCCGTCGGAAAACAATGTTTTATAGAAAATGTCAAATAACGGAGACACCGCCGACGAGCTGCTCCTGCTGCTGCTCCTGCTGCTACTGCTACTGCTACTGCACTACTACTCTACTACTCTACTACTAATACTCCTCTTCCTCTTAATCTCCTATACGTTAACGTAATTAGCTTTGTTTCTCATTGATCTTCCCACCGTAAACGCTCAGAGGGCTTTTTCAGTTTGTTCCACTACAACTCCACATTGTTTTAGTATTAATCTCGCATATTTGCTTGTTCTTTTAATATTTTAGCCTGTACTAAATATCTTAGCCGAATCTTCGTCGAATTCATCTTTATTTCCTATAATTGAATTCAGATGTCACAAAATTATCAATTGTAACTCGTACTAAAAATTACACGCGATTGAAAGCTACTACTAAAAAATAATTCAAGTCCTAGTGATTGAAGCTAAACAAAATTATACTAGACTTTGATTCGGTGTCTAACTTGCCCAAGGAAAGGGAGGAGCCTACACGCCTGTTAGGCGAATTACAAATTCGTCAGCCGCTTATAATCATAGTTTAATATTATTTTTAATAACAATTCTATTATTCTAAACAATCTTAATAATTTAATTATTGAGCGAGCAGCGGTGTGTGTTAAGCCCATATTCACAGTCAGTGCTTGAGACAAAGTGTGGTATTAATGCGTGGTAGAGGACGACTTAGGAATATGCTCAAGACGAAGTACTGACTATGGATACGGACCTTAGAATGGACGATTTTATCTTTAGAAAAAAAATCTAATTGAACTTTCATATACAGACAGAGAATCACACCAGCCATTCCGTTCAGTATTATAAATAAATATGAAAACGCGCTCAAATGGTCGTTATACCTTATAGATAAAAAGATATACGTATCATCCTGCATCCGAGTACCGTAGTCTCAAACATGTACATACTACATACTGCGATACAATGGACAGAGTGAACTCCTCGGTAATGAGAGTATAAGTTAGCAAGATTTAAAAAAGGTTTAACATAGAGAGGTGGTGATTACGAGTTTGTAATTAGCAGCACGAGCGATCGCATACAGTAGCTTTAATGGGGCGTCAATTAAATGTGTTTCCAACGCTTACTAATAGTTCCCCCAAATGCGATTCTTATGTGACAAAAGTCATCTATATAAGAGACCGCCTGTAAAAAAACTTGTGCAATTAATAAATATGCATGTAAACCTTGCAACGAGATTTCAGGGAGCATTCAAACGATGCTGTCTTACGAAAATATACAAAGGCGTCTTTACTTATCTCGCTGTGAAATTCAAAAACCGTTTTTTAAAATTATACTTTTGTTTGGAGACTTGATATTTCCTTATAATGACTCTATATTATTACCTGTACATACAATCAAATTTTTCAATGGTGATATTCCGCATGGTATCTGCACTCGATTATATTATACAAGAAAGAAAAGCGCATTCTGGATGTACGTGGTAAAGGACTAAATAAATATGCTCTAATATAACAAACATTGAGATTTTAACCTGTCAAGTTATGTACCACGTACACTGTAATGCTGTATTACTTTTCCATTCGGAATTAAATTCTTTTATTTATGTTTGACTTTTGGTGCACTTTTGGTTGCATTAGGCAACCTTCCTATCTCAGCGAGGACTAGCAAATCTACACTTTTCCTGTCAAAAGTATTATTATTTGCGTGCACGGTCAGGGACCCATTGACATGAGCAAACGAAGAGCATACATATATTTAATTACCTTGTTAATAAAACGATCGCGATTTTATATAGAATGAATTTAATCAGCCAATTTTTAATGACTGCCTGGCGTACGCTACAAGTAGATTTTATGGGAAAAAGGAATACACGCTAATGATGACAAAAGCACACTCTCACGAATGCAATCCTCTCTTTGGCATACAATCTCTCGTTAAATGAACGATGAAGAATTTGGAGAATGATTTATAAATCTAGAATGTTGAAAATGGAATCGAATACTCGCATAAGCCTACGCACCAACTAATGCAAATTATGGAGACAGCGTTACGAATACTCGTTGCCATATACATGTTGATATTTACATACAGAAGTACATATTTTTTGGAAATTCATGTATAAAAATGAAACGAAAAGAATACACTGTCAAATAAATATCATTGTGTAATATAGGACCTTGAAAGATATCGTTGATAATTATTGAACCGCAAAGTGAAGCTTTTATGAATTTCGAATTTCAATTAAAATAAAAGTTAGGAAGAAGAATAACGATAAAGAGTAAACAAGTAAATAAGATGACTCTTGCATAATGCACATGTTAAAGGTATTTAGCATATCCACGAAAGATGATAAAAATTATTTCGCCTCTTTTATTTGACATGCGTCTATGGGACACGATACAGCATTAAAGGTAAACATGTAAACCCGATGCTCCTTTTGAGGCTGGTACAATACAACTGCCATAGAAAGTTATATACGACATCAAAACCATATGTCGCATTTACAATACAGTCGTTCGCAACATCTCAATTAGACTCAATTAGAGAAATTAGACTAACGATAGAGCGCGCGCGTGCGTTCTCAAAGAAGCAGCGACGCGTAAAAATCTGGATTCAATGTCGGCTTTGAAAATTTCAGATTCTCCTAACGTTCCCACGATACGCACAGATCAGCCAATCAATTAAATCATCGGACCATAAAATTCGGGAAGCCATTTTTTTTCTGTATTGAAGTCTCCTCATGGAATTGCAGATGAATTGGGATACGGGTCGTAAGATAATTAGTGGACCAATCAATAAGTAATGTTAAAGAATCATTAACGATAAAGCTAACTATAATGAAACAAAGATGGCATATTATTAACGTATATGATACAGGGTGCTTCGGTTCAAACCGATCGGTACCTCTGGATCTGATAGTCCTAGGTACCGTGGCCGGTACGGTATAAATAATAAAACAAAAAGAAGTAGTAAAAATATATTTTACAATAATCTGTACAAGGTTCTTGATTAGGATTAATAAACAGTAGCTCGGTATTAATATGTTATACTTGTTATAATTTTCGTACTACTGTAATAACCACGTGTCGAGAGCAAAGGAATCTTTGCGAAAAATGTTAATATTTTGTTGAGTAACCGGTCGTGAGATAAAACAACGTCGCCCACACTTTAAAACGGCATCAATTGGGAGCTCGGAACGAACATATTTTTTTTTCTTCATTTCATCTTTCACTTTTGTTTCCCTTCGTTCCGCCTATAGGCTGTATAAATATCTAAATGGTAAAAGAATCTCTATTACAACACGCACGCACATAATTCATTTGCTCCACGAGTCATTGCACACTGATTGCATTACGGAGTTCTTTTTTTCTTCTCCCTTGTTTTTCTATTATAAAGTCGGCCCGCGAGTTCAATGTGTTTTCTTGACAGATAAAATACAATGAAGTCCCTGGGACAAGCTACGCGTCGCTCTGCATACAATTTCTGTTACGTAGCATAAATTTGCATGGCTTTGCACTGATACATACCCTTTACTTTTCTATTTTTGTACATATATTTCCGTCATCTTATATGGAAAGCCACGTGTGATTTGCTGAGGATTGCATTCTTTGCGAAGAGTCATACATTGAACACATTGAACCTGTAAACCGACTATAGGTAGTAAAGATCTAGCAGAAATCCTGCAGTTCGTATAGTCTAAGATTCCACAGTTTAAAATTCCAAAAAATTGTCTCGTCGTATTAACGGAAAATTATATTGTAGGTGGATCGCCATAGGAGATCAGACGACATTTTGGATTTTGATTGAATTTCATACTGCATTGATTGTTCACGGACGAATGGCGCATTCGAATACCACTTATTATTACGCTAATAGTAGTAGTAGTAATAATAATAATAATAATAATAATAATAATAATAATACGAATAATTATTATATAGTTTAGTCAGTTTGTGCCATTCCCGAGACTCCCTTACGAAGTACGCTGAGCTAGCTCCCGATACGGATACCGATTTTCAGAGAATAACATCAAAATTAAATAAGCATCGCGATAAGACGCGACTCCAAATATATCCACTAATCAACTAAGTTACAAAAATTGTTTGATTACATAAAAATCATAGGTGAAGGCAAATTTATTTCCTGCCTCACTTCTCTAATAAGGCAAAATCAGTTAATAGAATTATAAATTGTGTAATATAGTGCAACAGTAATAAGTCTTACATTCAGACATATAACTCAGCGATAATTATAGTATTTAATCTAAATTAATATTTTTTTTTTAAATTTAACCTAAGGTGTTTCTCGCGTGCGATAAAGTATTTCTTTTTCATTTATAAATACATAACAAAAATAGATAATAATGATAGGCGTATATACAGTGGGAGGTATGTAAAACGTAAAAATTATATGTGTTTAGCTAACCTTATCGTATCATTTAAAGCGATTGTGATTTCTGTGCGACAAACGCCGTTATCATTCCATTACAAAATTCCTTCATAGAGAAATGGCCCTTAATATCGTCGCCACGTTCAATTTTCTCAGATAATAAGCGCCTCCTCAATTCGCACAGGAGTCACGATACGCACGTGTAAAAACTAGGTAGCAATTCCGTACTACAAAATACACATTAAATATTGGCGATTTTTCTTCTCGATAACAATAATATTTATTTACGAGTACACGTAAGCTCGCTCTTCTCTCTCTCTCTCTCTCTCATTTTATATTTCCTTCAGGCAACGAGTCCTACGAAAGTTCACGCGACATTCGCCAGACTTCCACGAGTCCAGTACGCAAAGATAGCAAGTCCGCATCGCAGCTGAGAATAATCGATTTTTCCAAGTTCATCGCTAAAAATAGTCTCATTTGTTTATTACGCCTACGCGTACGTCTAAAGCGACGTCTCGCACATTCCTCATTCTCATTTGAAAGTCAACTTTTCATTATTGTCACCCATTGTGTCGCGATGAGCCGTGATGAGGACTTGCAGAACAATTAACATTGTCGAAGCTCCAGACCTTTTCTTTTTAAAAGAAGATTAGCCCTTCGTTAACTTCGTTCAGATTGTCATTCTGCTAACTGACAAGGTGCACGGTAGCTGCAGTCATTAGAATCCAATTACAATGTAGATGCAGGAAATGTGATCTTTCGTGAATATCAGCTCTATCTCTAGCATACGTTTTATACAAGTTAATGGACACCTGTGTAAACATATAAATCTCCATTGGACGTGTGCAAACATTAAAAGGAGGAAAAGAAAAGAAAAAAAATTGTTCAAGTATTACAAAGGACTAATCAATGGCAATAATATAAGAGGAATCAGCAGTTGCTGATACGAATAAAAGAGAAAAAGGTCTATCGCGTAGACTCGTGTATATTGTTTCAATGACTAGCTTATGATATTATGCACGTACCCGCGCGTACATATATCCATAGTGGCACAGCAAGTAGCAGACCTTCCTATGGGCATATGCGTAGGTCTAGCCTTTCAGCCATTGGTACCGCAAAAAAGAAAAATGTCGTAATGGCATTAGATGATTCATTGTTGCTTTTTCTTTTAAATATATATGTATATTCATTCATTCAACCGTATGGACAGTATCGTCTCCTAAGATTACTCCCTCTATCCTCCAAAACGGTTCACCAAGCGTGCGAATTAAATTTTAAAAAATCTAACGAGTCGGTTAGGCTTAGACTTAGATTTAGATTTAGATGAAGGTTGATGCCTCGACTATCTCGTCGTCTTATACTTTAGACGTAAGATACGTCGGTGACATATTGCCCGATAAGACGTGAATTCACTTTTGTTCATGAAAATCCTGGCCGGCCTTTAACGATGATCCAAGAAAAGCTAATAAAAACTAACTTTTCCTATTAAAGAGAAAAGAGATGCACAGTGATAAATTTTAGGATACAACAACGTGGAACAATTCTATTTCTATGTACAGAAAAGAGAGTAAGTTGCTCAATTGATAACTTCATTAGTGTAAATGAAAATTTAGGGAATACTTAAATAGACACGAGTTGAAATTTAAATAGCCGCGAAGAAATGAAAAGTCCAAGACACGAAAGGTGATTGCACTTCCATTAGATGTAAGGCTTTTCAAACTCCTTCAATTTTAAACATACTTGAGTGCAGTACGCTCCGTTCAGGATGTACCTTTGCGGAAGAATTCGAATATTTGAAAGATTTAGAAAACTTAAAATTGCCAAAAACATGACGAACCGAGTTAGATGGAGGAACCAAGGAGGATAATTATAATATTACAATTAGCTAGAGACGAATATTCCGTTAGGCCGAGCGCTCACTTGTTCAATTTCTTCATTTCTCAAAATTGTTCCTTCGATTGTCGTTGGGCGCGCCCCGTATAACTTACTTAACTTTACCTAACCTAACTTAATATTAATCCTAAAATCATACTATTTATCTCTTCGCATCGTACACTATGTGATACAAAGATTTTTCCTTTTGTACATACTTTCTTTAACAAAGACGCCTAGCGTCCATTTAGTTACCCTCGGACCTTATCGTTAAACCTTCGCGTATAGTTTTTGTTTCTTATCTAGTCGTAGGCTCCACGAAAATTTTAAAATTATGAGGCTTTGATAGAAACTTTTCGAAAAGAAGCGTATCACCGTGTAAATGACCAAGATGAAACATCGTATGACACCGTGAGCCAACACTGTCGCATCCATTTTTTTATTCACATTATGGCAGACTCACGTGAGAATTAGTTCGTAGCACTTCTCAGATTTTCACTTACTATAATTTACTTTTAAGCACGAAGATGACGACTATAATGATGAGGATGGCAGCAGATTATAGCAATCTCGGTAACGTGTAACGGCCTTTTAGCTACGTTCCTCACAAGTGAAAGGATTAAGTTTCTTTACTGTATCGTAGTTGGTACAACTGTCACTTTACTATATTGTTCATCGGCCGATTGGGACCCTGGTAAACTCGGCTGTGGCACTCCTTTTTCAACTCGTTGATGCTGCATGTATGGCGAAGAAATTTTCATAGATGTCTGTTGCGATTCTAACTTGGGATTCTCCGCGATTGTCACGTAACCGGAGCTCTGCTTGCTAACAGGAACTTGGAGCTTCTCTAAACCCGCAGTTAAATTCTCGCCGAGTTCCGGCTGAACCTTCTCCCAGCAGAAAGGATACGAAGAACCACTTGGTGGTGTTACATCCTCGATTTCACTATCGTCCACATCGGAAATATTTTCATCCTCTGCCTTTTCTATCTGTTGTTGTTGCTGCTGCTGCTGCTGCTGCTGCTGATGATGATGATGATGATGATGATGATGATGATGATGTTGCTGTTGCTGAAGCATTTGAAAAACTGTAGGTGTTGAAACGTAAGGTTTCCCTATACTTTCTGACGTGTTACTACTGACGGGTACGTATGACTTTTGAGACGGCTGCGTCTGTTGCGACTTAAGGATATGTGAACCAATCGCAGTTTTACACTTGACGTCAGAGATCGACGCTACCGTTACGTAAGGCTGCTGTTTCGTGGACGGATTCACAAAGGATTGTGTTAACGATGTAGAGCTGGATAATGTTGTGACGAGGGACATGTTTCTCGTATCCGTAAGTGACGTCGGCACCAGAGCAGACGCCTTCGTTATTTGACTCTGTGTAGGCTCTATTAAAGTACTCGTGGAGAGTGGCTTAGTAGTGGTGTCGAGCAGGCCTGTCTGTACGTAAGATTTTGAGAGTTGTGGTATCGGTGAGAGCTTGTCGGATATCGAGAAAGGTGCCAAATCCTCGAGGCTGCTCTTGGAAGATACCTTGGAGAAAGAAAGGTCCTCCAGATCACGAAAAGCATCCATTGTTGTCGGCTTTGGTTTCTGATCCAGTGAGGATAAACTAATGTAGGGATATATAGGCTTGTAATCCTCCTTGCTGACGGCTAGCAAGTTACCCTTAAAAGAATTGCCTGCGTCGGTATCGTCTCCAGGCTTGGAGTGTACCGATTCTACTGGAGCTATTCCCACTATGCTGTAACCACCCACTTTGAGGCTCTCCTTAGGAACTGGACTTGGATTGCTGGAAAGTTCTTCGTAAGAGGGCATGCTGATGTACCCAGTTGACGACCAAGTCTGCTGAGACGCCGTGTAGCCAGTACTGTCTGTCAAGTTGGGAGTTGAGCGAGCCAAGGAAAGACTGTCCGTGAGTACAGGATCACTCGACTTGGCGACTTTAACGTAAGGATCCCATCGTGCGGATTCCATCATGATGGCAGGTCTCGAAGTAGTGACATTACGCTGCCGCAGACTCGATGATTCCCAAGTAGGCGGCGATTCCAGTAGCTTATTAGGCGACACAGGTATAGGGTCGACGTCTGCGCCACTATCGGTCGATACATGGGAATCTGATGTCAGGGACGAGGTCACCGACTCCTGACCGCTGGAACATCCGCTCGAATCCGCCGAGAATTGACGAGTATGCTGTTCACCAACCTTCTGGAGCAGCTTCTGCAGCATTTAATGTCTTTTGTCCATATACAGCAGACTTGGTAAAAAATCTTATTACATACGATCCTTACCATATTCGGTGCGAGTCCTGGCGGCAGCTTCACTTCCACGTCCTGCATATCTTTACATCTTCTCCACATTCTACATAATAAAATCAACAATACAATAAAATAAATTATAAAGGCAAACAACATATTTTTAGAATCTTTAAAAACTACGATTGATCTTACCTCTTAAACATGTACGTCAAACAAATCAGGAAAACTATCAAGCTGAATCCACCAATAACCCCAATTATAATAATAACTGTAAGCGTCGGCCCTATATACAAAGTGAATACAATTTTTCATTATTACATTAAAAACAGTTATTTTCTTATCGAGGCATGGACGTGACCAAAGACTCACCGCCAAAGTAGCAATTGCCTTCTCCAGGAAGAGACCAAGGACCTTTCAAATGAGTATTATTGCCTACAATATTTACAGCCCGTACACGAAATTGATGCAGTCTTTTGCGTCCAAACGTTACACAGTCAGGAACAGGTATCTCGGTATCTGTAATGCAAACAAAAGTCTGTGAAAGACAACGAGAATACATTTCAATGACGTAAGAAGTAGATGGTAAGACTGACAATAGAAGTGAAAGGAAAAAGAATATTTGATAAGCACATATGCAACTGGTGCATCGAATAATATTCACGCCATAGTAACAAAGTACCGCTAACTCGAATAACTTTCGCTATCCACAGTAACAATGCGCAGCCATCCCTACGCCTAATCGCATAAAACGCACCACTTAAAGAGCACTTGGCCCATCCTTCGAGGATATACATAAGCGGCGTGAAATCCAAACTCGAGGCATTCTGCCACTTGCGTTTGATAGAACATCTTGAAACATAGAAACGAGTCACAAGAAAACCGTATTGGGAAAGAGCCAAATCGCCCGCTTTGCAATCGTTAATAAAACTCACGTTTATTCATTTATTATTCTACCTAACTAATTTCCTATATCGAATTATCAACGATTTTTTCTCGAACCCGCGATCTTACTACAACGATCCAGAGAACCGCACCACGCGCAATAGAGGTTTACAACATATTCCTTACCCGTTTTTGTACTGTTTTGAATTTCACCATCGTTCGACCATATCTGATAATAGTCCACAGGTCCTGCAGGATATTCGGGTCTATTCCACAGAACTGACACCTGACTGGAATTAATAAATCTTATATTGGGCACGCTAATCATTCCAGGAGTTCCAATATCCGTAACCGTATAAATCGGCGGTGATCTAGCGCTGCACGAGATGGTACACGCAGCCACGCTGATATTATAATGCTCATCAGATTTGAGATTTTCGAGGGTAACATAATCAGCTTCCTCGACTTTCCGCGAGGAAGAATTGTAATAGACCTCATAGTAACGTAATACGCCATTCATAGCATTCGGCCTCTTCCAAGTAATGTATATCGTGGAATTCGTAACATTCATAATTTGTACATCCTGGGGCGGACTCGCTGGACTCGCCTCCATTGTCGTATTATACAAAGGATCGCTGTGCAGACCTTCTCCAGTTTTTGTTAATACCGCCACAGCGAGCATATAGGTTGTATATGGTTTTAAGCCGGTCAATAAGCCATGAATCGTATGAGGATCACCTTTGATAGTTGTATTCATTTTGGGACCCTTGCAATTCAAGTTGTACGGTGACATAATGGGACAGTAATAAATATTGAATCCCTCGACAATACCAATTCGATCGGAACATTCCAATTTCCATCCGACTTCGATGAAAGATGAGCCAATGCGATTTATCCAGACAGATTTCATCTTACCCACGACCTTACTGTGTATCACTGTACACGAAGCCCACACCATACCACTACTTGCTCTCTCTGTATTCGCAGATATCGCGAATTGATAAACCTTTAGCGGATCTGGCACAGTCATATTATAGACAGTTGTATTCCTGTGCACGTGTACCCAATCTAGATAACCCTGAAATTTTATTAAAAATTCTAGATCACAATTAACCTGTAACAATTGATGGAGATGCCATATGATATGCAAAAACTTACTGCGCACTGATAAGGTCGATCGCGATGGTCTTCGCACCAGAAAATTGTGTAATTCGTGATTTCTGCGTTTATATTAGGGGGCTTCCATGAGAGTTCGTAAAGACCTCTCTCGAAATCAATTTTGGTGAATGCGATTGGCTCGTGTGGAACTGTAAATGTTAATTTAGTAACCATGAAAATTTCTAACGATCAAACACGAATATTAAAATCAATAATATTCCTGATAAACGATAAAACTTACTTTCGTTTTGACTGGGAACGAAAATCGTTGCTCCTTCCTTATTAGCACCAACTTCGTTTGCAGTGACGATTTCAAATCGATAATTATTGAATCGAATTTCTTTAAATTTCGCATAGGTTCTCGTTATTTCAATTGGCGATAGGTCTACTTTGCGCCCATTCTCTTCTACGTGCGATATCTGATATCTGAAATTTTCGCCATTCTCCAAATACGGTGGAATCGCTTGCCAATATAGAAAAACATCACGGTTTCCATTATTTTCAACAAGTTCGAAGCTACCAGTGTCGATCCGCGGTGAAAGACCAGGCACTAGGAGGAAACAAGAAGGACAAGCGACAGCAATGTTGAAAAGAATATTGAATACTTTGATATATCGTTCATATTCCTTCTTTATATAATATATACTCACACTTCGGGGACGTTCTAAACGTTATCACACTAAATTTACTCCATTTGTCTTCTCCTATGGCCAATGCACTCTTTAGAAAAACTCTAACGTCATAGGCGGTATTCGCATACCGAAGTCCTGTCAGATTAAAGTATCTCTTGTGCAAGTGAATGTCATTAGTTATATTAATAATCTGCAAACAGAAACATAAGTATAGAAATGAAATACGATATAAAATAGGAAGGTTAGTAGAATTTCTTAATGGTCCGACTTACAAGCATCGATAATGAAAATCAAGCGTATCGATCTTAAAAGTTATGCACTATTGACATTATTCATAGAACTGAAGAAATTTCATTCTGAGAGAACCCCTAATGACGACCGCTCAATAAAGACTAACTTTTATTAAAGTTTTCATAATACTTAAATACTAAGATTGATCACGTTAATATCGCTATCTCGCCATTTCGCTATTTATACACATTTTTTCGTTTTCTAAGTAGAATATCGCTGACAATCCATCTGTCTACGAGGGGGTTTGTTTCGTCAACATGTTGCAAATATTTTATTATTCACATGCAACTGCATTACGACATGCAGCGGAATACTTGCCTGCCAGGCCTTCAGGCGATCCCATTTATTCTGATAAGTGACTCTGTGATGTAGTCCAGGCGGAAAATGTCCCATAGGAAATGGTACGCTCCAGTGCAATAATGCGCTATCTGATGTTTTATTGATGACCGATAGATTCGCTGGTTTAGCTGGTATCACTGTAACGCGCAACGGAGATTTAATTTTAATTAAATGCACAGGTTCCACACAAGTGAAATACTGGGGGATCATAATCGAACCAGGAGTCGTCGCTAATAGCTTGTATTCGACTAACCGTCGTGAACTTAACTCACCATGGGCGTAATGATGAACCCTATTAGACACGTTGATACTTCCCAATACGTTTTCCACGTTAAGTATAAAAGTGTAGTACTCGTATGGCTGTCTGTAGATTGGATTTGTCGAAGTGTCCCAGAGACACGTATTGGCTGTCTGAGTCTCTTTAGGACAAGGATATAGTTTTCGTCCACCAGCTCGTCCGGGCAATTTAAAAACCAGAGAGAATCTCGTGGTTATGTAATTCTGTACCGGAACCCACGAACATTGCATGCTCTCCCAATTGTAGGAAACACAGCTGAAGTTTTGTGGCTCCTGCGGTTTGACTATATTAAATACAAACATTTAATTAGCACGATAAAAGTGAACATTTACAAGTGCAGTTCGCAGCACTGCCTATTGCTTATTTAGTCATTGGCATTGCCGTTTCTCGCAGCTGGCACAGAACTGCATACATTGCATATGTCAATGTCTTGTAGTTTAATTGGAACGCGTGTACTTGGTGTTTCTTAGAAGGTCACGCGATATCCAATCTGTTATTTTCTACTATCGTACTGTCAGCCGATATCCGACAATGGGCAGGACAATGTGCTTGTGCTTTGTCGAGTCCTGATTGTCGAACGGCTCGTAAAAACTTTCGTCGAGAGACATTTTATTGGCCAGGCATGTTTCTACCTCTGGGAAACAGGTTTTAAGGCGGCAACTGTCTACCCTAGGTCACCATTGGGCAACTTTACAACTAAAAAGAACTAAGATGAAGAATCTTTAATCGCCATTCATTCCATCATTTCGTTCGCCGCAAAGAGGAACGTCTCTAACGTTTACTATTTTTCTGGCCTTTTATATCATCATTCGCAGGACTACGTTCGGTCAATTGATGAATCGCAATTGAAATTAAAATTTCATGCGAATATACATGAACTCTTGATGCTCGTGGCTCGGCCATTGTATTGTATTAGTAAATTTTATAAATGAATGACCCCTTTACAATGGACTCTTCTGTCAATCTCCCGATGACGATCCTGCCTCCTTGTTATGTTTCTTTACGCCAGATATCAAAAGAGATAAGCCAACGGTGCGATGAGGTACCAAGAAAATATTACTCCACGTAGTTAAGTAAAATGAATAGAGCACAACTGACTATAGTCCACGTTGGAAAGAGGCTATAATCATCTTTTAGAATGATGCTGCACAAAGCATTTAATGTTGCGCTTTAGCTGAAACGCCGCTACTAGGAAAGGCGAGGATAGTGTTCTACTCCTTTCTTTTTCTTATCATTCTCTTAAATTCTTTTTTTTAGCGGTCGCTTTGAGAAATGTCACTGGCCGTCATCAAGTTGAAAAAAAGATCAGTGTAGCGATTTTAAAAGCCATTTAGGAAAACCTGCTGTAAAGGTTTACGACGCCTAAAAATCTTATTCGAGCACCCGATAAAGATCTCGGTACGTAGCAATGCAATTGCCTATCTTATGCAAAACTCTTTCCTGGAAGCTCTAAGGGATATAACGATTGTTAGAGAAATTTTCAAAAAAGCATACAAGTTACAAATAATATGATAAGCAAGATCTACGAGATTTCGAATGAAACCGGTGAGACCGTCTTGCGTATCTGAGAAAAGTTGTACGGGTACAACACTTCTCAGGAAATCAATGAATAGCAATTTCTGATAAGGTTCTCGATGCTGACTGGTTTTGTATCATGTCAGTAGAAACCCGATAATACGTAGTTCGAAATACGGGAATCACAAATGCTAATCGCATAAGGTCACATAATAATAAATACTAATGAAGCAAGAGTCTTGTCTCTCTGGAGCACCTTTTGACCCAAACCGATAAGGATAAGTATTATAAAAGAAGTACTTAGAACCGATAGATTTTCTGTAAAGACATTACATTGGATCAATCTTCCTGTGGATTGCAGATGACAATCCCTTTTAAAAATCTCAGATTCAACACGTGAATTAAAAAATGAATAACTTACATCCTATGACGACTTTGTTCAGGCATACAGCTTCGTGAAGCTTCTCCTTGCTGTTCAGCCTCAGTTTACAATAATACATATCTTCGGCGGGCGGTGGCTTCTCCACGTACAAGGAAATCGTTGTCTCGTTGAGGATGCTTATGTACTCTGGTTCCATTTCTTTCTTGTTTCTAAAGAATACCAAATCCGAGGCATTCTTCCCAGGAAAGTAGCCGTCTATAAATGTCTTGTTGAGCATGCAGAGAATTGTCAAAGATTGTCCGTACTCTAAGACGATGTCACCTTGCGGCCATGTTCCTAGAGTTGAAGAAGAAGAGTGTTAAAAATACAGGCGCCTTAATCTCCTTAAGTTGCCGTTCGCGCCGAAAGATTTCTCCTTAGGAAGATATCTGACATTGCATTTATCGGACTCTGCGAATATACGTGCGTTGCCGTAGATGTTTGCCGGCAACTCTATGTGTAGCACTGCATTATATATAGATATATGCATTTAGCTCGCTAGCAGAATTCCAAAACAAGTAAAAGAGGTGATGTTTTATTTATGATCTTCAGTAGCAAGATGGGCGATTGCACCTTCCGAAAGGGCAATCTATGATGGCTTCAAGCGAAGTCTTAATATTGTCTTAAGAAAATGAAATATGCAACGTTCTTAGACTTAAATTACCTCCCTGGCGCCATTGCTAGCATTGCTAGCATTGAATGGTACACGTGTGACAAGTTAATGCACATGATACACAGCAAGCGATATGCAACTTACAATCATATGACTTTCAAAAATGAATGAAATAGAGAAAGAGACAAAAGAATATACTCACTTCCAGGAGTTTTGAGTCCAACCGCACACTGATTAGGATTAGCTGCGCAACATCCACAAAGCAAAGTGACGAGTATCAGAAAAATGAAATGATCTCGCCAAAGACACTGACTTGGAGATACTAGCTTGAAAACTTTTCGCCATCGTGCCCTGTCTCCGAGATGCTCCGCTTCCTTGCGGGAACAATTAGTCACTAATTTACAGTTCTCACTCGTATCGGTCAGCAGCGAGTAACGATATTGGTACATAATGTTGCGTTGGTTATGCCGATCGTCTTGGGAATCGCGTATAGAGCAACGATCATTTTCTTCTATTAAGGTAGAACAACGTTCGTTACGCCTTTTCTCATAAAACGTGGCCCGCAAACTGCCATGTAACGTGTCGAGCCGCAATTTATTTGCCTTCTTGACAGCGAGCCTTTCTGTATAACGCAGATGACTTAGGCTGTTACGCGCAATTGGGGAATCGCCATTATTAAACAACACACGCGATTCAAGCATACTACACTCGTATGTCCTTATATTGTTTGTTTCATGCACTAAAACAGTTCCTGGATTCGTCCGTGAGAATTCTTGCATTTCTCCAGAGAGTCTTTTCGGTCGCATTCTAGGCGCTGGCATGTCGCGTGCCAATCACTGAAAAAAAAATATAATAAAACAGATCGATTAGAGAAATTGCACAAGTTCATTGTGCCATTGGGCACATGAGTATTATGAGCACTTAAAAATATTATCGAATCAACTATCATAAATACCTGGAATGACGTGATTAAAATTATTCTACTTGCTTGTTAAGCATTCGTTAATATGCATACTGACCAAGCTCCAGTGTAACTTTATGTTTTATGTCTTTTAATCAAACTAGTTGAAGAGGGGACATCGTACCAACTTGGAGAGGGAAACTGGAGAGAATTTCCTGTCGTCATTGGCTACTTTTGATATGAACTCCTTTTAAAGGGAATTCACTTTTTTCTAGTAAAACTCACAGACATCGACTTGTTTCAAATTAAACATTCTTTAGAATTTTTCATTATAATCATTATCGATTGAAATTGTATGTCAATACTATCATGATATTGGATTAATGAAAGAGGAAGTCAATCGGAGACAGTTTACGTACTGCTTTTGCAAAATTCCTAGAAATCAAAGATATTAAAATTTTATAATATTAGTGATCAGGAATTGGAGATAGTAAATTTTATTATTTTTGTGAAGTCCAATTAAATTCAAGTATGTAGCACGTATAGCAATAGGGCAGTATACTGTTGGCACTTTATATGCATACTGAATGAGCTGACAGACAAACCAAAATCATAGAGATAACTCAGCTGAATAAGGGATCACACAATGAATTATTCATCATGTATATCGTAGAGTACTATTCAATATATAGCTCAAAGGTGGAATGTAAATTTCATTTGCTCTCCGCATTTCTATATGGGTTTAACGTATTGAAATACCATTGCATAAATATAAATCAAATTTCAATTCAATATAATTAGGCTTCCATGTACAGTGCATGTAAATAACACGAGTCTGTAACAACGGACAGCTGTATCAAACAAACCAACAATAGGTTAGGCTTATTTTTTTAAAGAATAACAATGTAAGCTAGCCTCAACCTTTCGATGACAGAGATTTAGAAAACAAAAATGCTATGATTTTACTTAAAAACGAAACAAGCTCTTCTAGACACAGCATTCAACTTGGCTACGAATCTGTAAAAGCAGAGATAAATAAATCCATTAACTACTTCTCCAGAGTCACTACCGATTGATTTACCATACCCCCAACTGCCCCCTCGCCCAAAAAAAAAAAAACTCCAATCGTATTTAATTGGATACCATCGATTCCAGATCTACTTTAATATACTGCGCCTCACCCATGCGCTGATGTAGTACAAAATTACATAAATGAAACTAAGCAAATATTCAAATGCATTAACAAAGTAGTCCAACAAGAAATTTGATATACATATTCTCGCACTAACGATACCATTGAAAAGATTAGCAGCTGAAAGAAGAGTAGAAGTAGAAGTAAAAGTAAAAGTAGAAGTAGAAGTATTAGCATGATCATAAGCTAATTGCCCTTTACGAAAAAATCTAAGCAAGGAAAGACACATACGCTTGTTTCACACATAACTTCCATCCGAATCCGAATACTTGTTCCTTTCTCATGAGACGCAACACGCACGAACGCACCGCGGGGGGACATGCTCAATTCAATCCACACATATGCCTTGCTTGAACATCCATTTCGCTCTCTCTCTCTCTCTCTCTCTCTCTCTCTCTCTCTCTCGTTCTCGTTCTCGTTCAGTCTCAACCTCTATCTCGATTTCTATTGCACTACTTCTTCCATATATCTGCATCCGTCGATGCGCAATTCTTAATCATCTTTGGATCCTTAATAACGTTTCACGCGAATATCCATCGGTGCAACGGAAGAGCGTACACTTGGCGAATTCTGATGGCGAATGAGAAATACACACAGGACATACACTTGATCATGCATTTTAAAAAAAGGAGCTCTTCGCTCTTCCGAGCAGTGCGCACATGTCTCAAGAGATAAAAGCCGAAGATGCACTCCAAGTCACAAGTGATATTTCTTCAAGTAGGCTCTAGGAAGACGTCCTAGGTTCAAACTCACCCTCAACGAGCAAACGACGAAATTCAGTGTAGCTCCCATTGCACTTCCATGAATTCTAGGACTTCCTCCACTCCGCACTAAACTTCACTACAGAGAACCGCGCACGACCCATTCATAGGGAAAGCTTATCACGTCCTCCCGAGTGCCATATATTATTTCTAAAGGGCTGCGACTCGATTTCCTTATGCGATTCATTCATTTCGTATATAGCGCAACTCGTGAATTACCCGTGTCACTTGATATTTCATAAAAAATCTGTTTACATTCGCCCGTCGAGATCAGGAATAAATATACATCACATAGATTCTGCGTAAGATACGTGCGATCAATCGATCAGTCCTACCAACACTGAAATACGAATTCACTTTAAATTCTTCACATGTATTATCTTTATTTTTGTGCACTGCAACAACATTTATTTTCGTTGCCATTAATTGCAACTCTCTCTGCTTACTAGCTCGATTAGTATTGTCGTTATACTCTCGTAAATATAATTTATTATATGGTGATATTTGAAGCAGCAGTTGTAGGATAGCTGACGTCATGCATCGACCCAGAGCAACCCAGAGCGTCACTTTCTCGGAAACGAGAGCTGCGAGTGTATATCTATATATATGAGTAAACTATAAATATAAATTCAGTGCATATGAACTCTCATTCGACTGCAGTTAGAAAGTAAAATCGTTCATCAATTAACGCTTCATATTTCATGTAAACCATTCATATGCCGTCGTGCTCTGGACCACTCATTGTGGAACTTTATTTTTTGTATCTTCTTCTAAATCAGTTAGACATAGGTTTCTGCTATATCGACAGCTGCCATATGCAGCAACATGGAACATGGGTATATCGCGTTCGGACAATTGTCGTTTCTGGCAAATGACGGCGATCTCTGAATTTCCTATTATCAATTAATACGGAATCTTCGAAAGTCATACGAATAATTCTCAGCATAAGTTTTCATTATTTGTTTTTTAACATTTATGCATATCAGGCATCAATCGGACACTGTTTCCTTTTTTCATTTTTTTTATATACACCTTATACGCACATTCGCACATGTAAATAATATTTGTATTTGTTTTATATAGCTATATACTCGAATACCATCTCACATAATCCTATTAACTGATTAGTGATTAACCTAATCGGATTTCGGGTACTTTCGCAGCTTCAACCAATTTTTATAATCCATTCTTGCACAATTTCTGTTGTTATGGAAGAACGAAAGTATTAACAAGGAAGGTACCTCGGATGTCCTCTTCCGATTTCGTTCGGTTTGAAATATATTATTCTCCAGTAAGAATCTAAGAGACAGGTATTTCTTTTTATCAGCCGAAAAACGGTTTTGCAGAGGTAAAATCAACCCCCGAAAGTTGAACTCTCCTCGAGGACGATTTTCGTAGTTTCGCATACTTCCAGTTGAGATATTTAAATGGGACCAATTGGAGAATAATTCTCATGGTGAATAATGAAAAATGGATTTTGGTCGGTTCTGGTGGGGTGAGTGAATAAATAAAATATCACCAACAAATAGAACGAAGTTATAATTTTTGCGTCGTAAGTACATCCGCTTACCGCGATTCTTTGATATGAAGCTATTTTCAAAATGAGTAATCAGACCTAATCTGTCGACGATAAATAAGCGGATGAATTTATGACGCAAAAATGATAACTTCAGTTTTATTTATTGGTGTTATTTTATTTATGCACTCACCCCATCAGAACCGACCAAAATCCATTTTTCATTATTCACTATGAGGATTATTCTCCAAATGGTCCCAGTTAAATATCTCGACTGGAAATATGCGAAACTGCGAAAGTCGCTCTCGAGGAGCCCGAACTTGGGAGGTTGATTTCATCCCCCTAAAAACGTTTTTCAGCCAATAAAGAAGCACACATGTCTCTTAGATATTTATGGAGAATAACTTATTTCAAAATGAACGAAATTGAAGCGGGACACCCGAGGTACCTTCCTTATAAGTAACAGCAAGTAGTATTGTCTTTTGGATAAGAGATAGAGGACACTATGATGTAGTGAATGGGCGTATTAGAAACGTGGTTTTAAGGTTCCCAAGAAAAAATACAGAGCTGGACGAACATGGGAGGAATCTTATGTCTAACATTAAATGTTCATTTAATGACTTGTATTTTATAATTAGTGTCAATGTATTTGAATTAACTGGTGCCAAACGTTTTAAAAAGTTATGCTCTCTTTGAATCTTTTTTCCGTGCCTTTCCTTCTTTTCTCGTTCTTGCCAGAGTATATTTCAAGTCAAACATATTACAGATAAATGCAAGCAGGACAATTAACCAGCAACGTGTAATAGTGATTATCATTCAATAATGCTTGCGCAATATATTATTGGACTTACCAAGTATATGTATGCAGTGCGACATTTTATTATCGCTATTTTGGGTTTGTAAAATCAAATTTTTTCTCTAATCCAATCTCATTCTTGAACATAAGTATATCGTAGGAATTGTCGGCATATGTATCTCTATTAAACGACCTTATTAAACCTTTGAACGCGCCTAATTAAATGAATTCAGTTGAAACTGGTATATTTTATAATTTCGTATTTTTATACAGTATAAGTGTATTTTTTTTTAGTTGAGGTTATGGCGCACCTGTTCAATGTTGGAGAAATATTGAAAATCCATTGCAAAACCATATAAAGCCTCTTAAACGCTCGTGCCAGTGTTCCTTTTCGATTCTCTCTCTCTCTCTCTCTCTCTCTCTCTCTCTCTCTCTCTCCCCCCCCTCTCTCTCTCACTGTTTCCAATACTGCTCTTTTACTTTATAATAGATAAAAAAATAACTCTTTTCTTAAAGGAACTGCTCGCTCGTATTACGAGCACGATAAATCGCAATTACGTTATGTGGTCGCGGGCGAGTCCGGTTTGTCTTGACCTTTTTGCACGTTAAGGCGTTTGTGATCATTTCTGTACTTTTCAATAGTTAAATCAGTGCTTGATGAACTTGAAATACGTAAAGCTACTGGATCTAAGCTCGCCGCTAATTTCAAATAAGTTTCTTCCATTTCCCGAGTCACTTTGATTTCATAATCGACTTGAGAAGAATTAGCCCTTTGATCATTTTGTTCCTGATTAGGGATTTTGGCATCGTTTGATAAATCAAATGTGATAAGATCTTCATCATTCTGACCTTTTAAATCGATCTCCTTATTATAATATTTATTGGATAATTCATGCCTGTGAGAAAATTCCATGCCGTTCATTGAATTTGTATCAGCGGAATCTGGAACAGTATATACCTTTTGCATGCGTGCCTTGTCCTCATCGTTGACGCATGCGTTTATACCAAAAATATATGCCTTATCATTCGGATTCGTACAAGGTAAAAACTCTGATATTTTCTTGGATGTATTATAATTCGTCAATGAATTTTCAACCGGTGCAAAAGAACGGACCCATTCAGCGACTCTTTGAAGCTGCTCGTTATCCTGGGATAATATTGGCGAGTTCTCTTCGCTGCTAGTTGAACCCGACCTGGCCGATCGCACTGATTTACCCGCGTGTACCAGAGCTGTGTTTGGCCTATTAGAACCACTGGTGTATAGCACAGTATGAAAATGTCCTGCATTATCTAGAAGAATATTTTTTGAACCTGGCGTGACTCTCACGAGACAATTTCTTGGCCCAGTGACGCGACGATCCTGGCAATTTGAATCTAAATTATTGCTACAATGTAATTGCCTCTCGTTACCCGAGCGAATAGGAGCGCTAGAACTACTTGGTGGATCTGAAGTTGAAATAACAATGCTGTCGCTGCTGAAACTTGGACTGTCAGCCTTGATGGTTTGTCTTAAATCATTTTGATTCGTTCCAGTATAGTCAATTGCGTTCATAACCTCTATCGAAGTTACTTTAAACGGTTCGCCGCTGTGAGCACGTGAACTGTCGTTCCTCCACAATCTGTCATTGATGACGTCGATTTCAGTTTCGTGATTCGTTCGCAATGGTCGTTCTGGCATTGTTGTACCAAATGACCCTACTTTGTTCTTTGATTTCATCCATTCGTTTTTCCAGAGTCTGTCGTTTATCATATTTATTCGACATAACTCCTCCTTTCGCATGAGATTGTTATCTGAAACGTTTGTATCGACATCAATACTTTGTTGCCAATTATTTTTCCCGATCTTGCTCCAGTTACTGTCTTTGGGTTTTAACCCAACTTGAGCGTCGACTTTTTTAGCTAGTAATTTTAGCTGTCCTGTCTTGTCTAGACCAGGCTTATTGCCAACAGCTTGGGATGGTGCCTGCTCATTTGTATCTTTTTGATCTTTGCAAGAGTTCTGATGTCGGATAGACAATTTTGTACTGGTGGACTCCTTTGTGTTTGAAACTGTGCACTGGCATGCTGAATTTTTTTGATTTCCATGACCCCTCGAATTTATATTTGTGATATTATTCATTTTGGAATGTCCTGAATTTATAATACTTATAGTGTCTACTTTCTCATTCGCACACTGAAGGTTACTATGCTTGATATTACCATTGTTATTACATGAAACGTTACCTTTACTATTATTAACAGAATTATCATTGGTTTCTTGATAAATAGGTTGTCTAGTGGAATTATCACTACGTTCATAATTTTTTAATGACGTACGGTCATATTTAATAAAATTATCCTTACTTTCAACAGTTCGTCCCGCATTAACGTTCATCCCAGTAGCAGTTTGAACGTTGCAGACGTCTTTCGTTCTCCATTTCTTACAAATACAAATATCAGGCGAGTCGGTGGTCTGCACTGCCGAATCGGTCGTTAAAATACTTTTGTGACAGGAACAGGTATCGCAGTGCTTGGCCAAAACTCTTTCTCTCTCGCGATCCTCTAGTACCTTGGCCATGATGGAGGCCGATACAAGATCCACAGGAGATTTCGACTCGTCGCTTTCGTTGTCGTTGTCCTCGTCGCTATCTTTATCGATATTTGCCTTAGCAACGTTATATACCATAGCTGTTGGAGGAAATGTCGAAATTGGTACAGTAATGCTCTTTACATCAGGCGCAGTCACCTCGCTGGATCGTCGCTTTTGTGCAACATAAGTTCGCACCTTGGCCTGAACTTCCAATGGTAACTGAAAATGAAGTTGAAATGAAGTATTTTAAATTGAACATTTTAATTTCATGTTAAAGCTTTTAGGTAGTTTATCTTATCTCTCATAAAAGTGTCTTCATTGCCTTTCTTACCGTGTCATACTTCTGACCTACAAAATTAGATGGCTTACACTGCAACAGTTGAATTGCCAAATTTACATCGTTCCTGTACCTTTCCTGAAATATCAATGAGACAATTGAATTGATGCCAATACACGCAGACTATATTTGATACAATGAGTTTTACATTATCTTGTGTTAAACGATGTATCGTATAATTGGCATCAGCAAGTCTATGGGACAGAGTTGCTATGTCCTTAGCAAAGGCACCCTTCTCAGTCTCGCACTTATCGACTATTCTTAACAGCTTGTCCTCAAGATTTTGGTTAACCTTCTGTACCCTCTTGTGAGCTTCGAGTAGTCTGGAATATTTGTCCTGCCAAGCTAATATCTCTTCCTTTATGGATGCCATCTCTCCATTAGGAAATTTATCAGCCTCGTTTAAGAATTGTGTCTCCATTGTAACAATGTGACTATCCCTTTCCATGAGGCGCTGTCTCAAGTGTTCTATTTCAACATGTAAATGTATATCGCTGTGATCTTGTACTATCGGAGAACATTGAGTGCACATGCATCCACATTCCTAGAAAAATAAGTTTAAATAATCATTTGCAGGTAAAACTGTAGAATATAACTCCTTTTTGAAGAGCTTCATGTAAAGAACAAACTACAGAATCCACAGCTAACTTCAGAAGAAGTCGTATTACACAGTTTATCCTATCCTCCTACTAATATAACATATGCAATATATACCATTGGCAAATTCACACTTTAACACTCACCTTACATTTCTCGGCCATACTGAAATGTTGCGGTTTTACGAATAGCAATAGGAAAATACCGTAAACATGTAATTATTCGATAATGGAACCTCATAACCCTTCCGATTGATACCCTCGAGTAGTCTGCAAGACTGCACTATATTACATTGACTATCCGATTCGTATTGCTCTTGGCTAACTAAGCCGTAAACAAATATACGGGAAAATAAAGCAAGAATTCTTGAAATTGAATGAAATACTGCACAGAGCACTCGAAAGTGACAACCATACTAAAGTCTGTCGTCTGCCACACGATACTGTGTAAAACCGCTGATGGCTACGCATAGATATAGAAATACCGGGATGGAGCATAATGGAGCAGAACTGGTATTATTGGCAAGGGGAGTGATGCCAAAATGAGGGGCGGGGAGCTCTGCTGCATAACCAACCAAAATCAAGCTGGATCCTGCCTTACTACGATTGGTTGTCCTTGTGCGTATAAAGAACCGACAGACTACCGGCCGTTTTCTTCGACGCGGTTCGATGCATTAACGCGGTTTAACTGTACTACTTAGCCAATCAGGCACTTGTGTTTCGAAGATAAACGGAGATTGTATGCATGTATGTACATATTAACGTGTTGAAGAAAACGGGCCTAAGTAGCACTTTTACATCATTGCGTTTGCTTCCAAATAGTAACCCATCACAAGTGGGCTCAATGTACCTCGGCACCCCCCCCCCCCGTCTATACGGCTTCCGCCCCACACGGGTTATACTCAAACCCTCGGTATTTCTATGGCTTAGTTTCCACCGTAAAGAGTTTAAATAGAGTTAACCAATCACGTATAGGAGTTGAATGGAACTAACCAATGAGACTGCTTAACTCTATTCAAACCCTGCACGGTGAAAACTAAGCCTATATCAATGGAGACATCCGTCAGCTCACGTCGCTTGAATCGGATACTTTATTCGTTAGTTCTTACTGGTTCCAACATAATTCTCCAATAGCATAGTGTCTCTAACGCCCATTTTCGTCGACGCGGTTCAATGCATAACTCGGTTTAACTTCGAAATACATGTCCCCGATTGGCTAATAGCACAGTCAAACCGAGAGTTTATGCATTGAACCGCATTGAAGAAAACGGGCGTAAGCAAGTGAGTGATCTGTGTCTCTCTGGCTTAGTTCCCACCGTGCAGAGTTTACAGAGAGTTAACCAATCACTTATAGGAGTTGAATGGAATTGACCAATGAAGCCTCTAAACTTTGTGTAAACTCAGCACGGTGAAAACTAACGCCCGTTTCCTCCGACACGGTTCAAGTGTTGAACCTAGTTTAAACTCCGGTTACTGAATTTTTACATTCC
>JARQTJ010000514.1:187399-241673 GCA_030142635.1 Trachelus troglodyta | reverse complement strand
TTAATTAAGAGATGTATATACTTTATGATTTGCTTGTGAAATATCGTGTCAAGGTATTATATAAATTAAATGAAGTAGTTTCAATATAAAAAAAAGTAAGTCCATTACAGGGGATTGAATTAGCGGTTTTTTCATTATTAAACTGCTTCGCTGTCATTATGCTACTATAGTATAAACTAGTGGTAACTGAATTATAACTACATTTAAACTGAATTGCAGGGGGCAGCATCTCTCTACTCTTCGAAATGCGAACCATTTAAACTGAGAGTTCTGTCGCAGTGGCTTTATTGCATGTAGTGGCATCATGGTGGCATCCATGAGTGTCATCATGTTAGCTTCGAACGTGACGTCAGTGGACCAGCGCGAAGCGGACCAAAATACGTTCGCTAGTGGCTATACCTCGTCTATTTGTATCATGTCTCTACTCATCTCTGAGCAGAATATGCATTACTAAAAAAATGCTACTATGTAGTAGTAGGTAGTATCGATATACGCCACTCGTAGCGCATGTAATTGGCTGGAATAATAAGGGGACGAATAAAAATTGTGAAATTAAAAATTAGTATTAAATACTTATTTCAAACTAAATTATATATCAAATTCAGGTCACAGAATAAAAAACAATAATAGCGTGTATAAAATTGTATATTAAAATTGCTAAAATTACATATATTCAGTAACATATTACCTCGTCAATCAATAGAATTTTTTAGGATCCGCTGTCCCCTCTGATCCAAATAACTTACAATACTTTTTAAAAGTCAATCTTAATAGTACAAATTATCTATTAATACAATTTAAGTCAATTTATTCTGGGTTTAGACAGTGTATTTAATTGTATCCATGTTTGCAGCGAAAGGAATAATATTATTATAAAAAATAAACCCTTTACACCCCATATTAAATGTAGCTAATTAAATTAGTATGGATATTTATATAATTTTCATTGTACTCCACAACTCTGAGAATAAAATATAATTTCCTAAATAACCAATATCTATACAATCAATGATATGCATAGTACCTCTGTTCTTAGACAAAAGAGTCGTATCACATCCAAATTAAAAAGTTTTCTTTTTACTAGTAAGTGATATATTCGGGGCAGTCAGACTATCACTAGCATCCTGTAGACTAATAGCTGGAGAGTTCGATGTGCAGGAGCTAGATTTTCCTGATGAGGAATTAGAGTTTTGAATGTTCGGCGTGGACGTTCTTCCTCTAAGAAGCACAGCTCTATCAGTAGACTTGCTTGCATCCTTTATTGAGATCGAAGAAACATCACTGAGATCTGGAAGGCCACCAACGTTTAATTTAAGTCCTGGAGATATCATTCTTCTGGCAGTGTTCATAGGAGTCACATCTGAATTCGAAGAGGAACTCAAAGCACTAGCTTCTCTTGTTTTTTTAAGAGTTGTCGCTGCCCAACCAAGACCAAGCTTCTTCAACGTCACTTCCATTTCTTCAAGTGTCGATGCATATTTTAATACATCAGATGACGGTGTACTAGTTATCTCAGATATTCCAGACAGTGCAGAGAAACTATTGAAACTTGTACTAGTTATTTTATTTTCACGATTAGCTGCACTAGTCGAATCAGACTGTTCTGATCCTTGTCGGATGTTCTGAGCTGATAGCACTTGAGTTAATGGTCGATCTGAATCAGTAGATTCAAATTTACTCAATTCTCCAGAACCACCACCAGACATACGGCGACTAGTTGTTGGAGATGATTGTTTACTTTTCTGTGGGGAATCCTGCGGACTTCTTTGTGGTGACTGTTCAGTCGGCAGGGGCGCCACATGCACGGATGATTTTCCTATTGTTTGGGATGTTTTTCGTCCTTGGGATTCTTCAGATTTTCTTGTTGGGGATTCTAAACGAGTTGGAGTCTCTGATTGTGACGCATTATCCAGCGCCAGGCTACGTCGAGACTTACCAGTTGGACTTCTGACTGAGATTTGACTTTTGTTAACTGTGTCTGGTGTATCAAGTTCTACGATTGTTGATAAATCATGACCGGGTGAGACTAGTATGTCTGCTCTGAAATAATAATTTCATTGTTCATCACACAATTCTTTGTAGTAGAATTAAGTTGCGTTGGTCATTACTGTATGGATTGCGTTCAAAGTACCTGTAACTGTTGTTACCCAAGGTAACTGGTGGTTTTCCTCTACCATTTGAAGATCGTTGATTTTCTTCAGGACAAGATAGACTCCTCCGTGAAACTTTAGGTATTCCAGCTAATACAGGCACAAACTCCTCTTCCTTAGTAGGCTGTAAAAAGAATGATATATTATGTTTGTTGACTTTCAGAATTCACATAATATACAGCATTACCGTAAAATTCCAAGAAATTTGCCTATTTCCAGAATTCGAATTTTCATCTGCAGACGGTGCTACTGTAGCAGAATCAACAGGTGGTCTTGTCGGCGACAAACTCTTTCGTTGCTCATTCTCATTAGCCTGTATCCCTTCGTCCTTGACTTCAGATTTATTCAGACTTTTACTTTGCTCCAAAATTTCTTTAGACAGTTTTTTCACCATGTCTTCATGTGGACTCGAAGAAGTCGGCCACGGCGCATCAGCAGCACCAATAGGTGCAGAACGTGGTGTTTTTAATGCGCGCAATCGTCCTGGCGATAGGTTTACAGGCTCGTCGCTAATGACTCTAGGTTTCGCTCTAGTTTTCTCATCCTTAGTATTCTGTTCACGTGTTTCAGGTTCCTCAGTACTGGTGCTCGTGGATTCCTTAGGCGCTCGGGAAGGACCAGGTTGGGCAGCTTGTAGTGGTTTATTTCCAGCAATTATTCGTTCTGAATCCATCAGGGTTTGTGCTAGTTGGCTGTGAATAGCTTCAATACTGTCGACTAGTCTTCGTACACTATAAAGATCACTGCGCATGGGTCGCGCTGGTGGAAATTGCATGAAACTACTTTCATCACTTGGTGTCACTAGAGAAAATTCCATTCCTGAAAAGCAAAGTCATTAAGTTTTGATTATTTGGTTTATACAATACTATTAATATGTGATGCTTAACAAAAATCTTGTCTACCTCTTTGATCGTTACGAACACGTTCAATTAAATCGCTCAAAGAAGCAATGCGTTCGGTGCACATATGTTGCAGATCGTCATATTTTTTAAGAATTTCGGGAGAATCCTTTATAAGCTCGTCATAACCTTCAAGTTTCTCATGGATCAGCGTGCAGGTAGGATTTCGACAGATGCATCTTTGTTTTTGCACTGGTTTTCGTCTCACCCGCCCTGGTGACCGTATTTGACTTTTCTGAGTGGAGATTGTCTCTGTCAAGGTTGAACGGTCTTCACGACCAGTCTGAGAGCTGGTCGTGCTAGTTCCTGTATACTGTAGAACCATGTTAAAATGCTCAGAGCGAGGAATATTGGATGGTAACATCATAGTCCTTGGGGATGGTGTTTCTGGCGATGAGACGGGACTGACCAATCTTCGAGGTGGGCGTTCCAAAGATGAATCCAATAATTCCAGTATAGGTGTACTATTATTCAATAGTCTTGCCAACATAGCGGGAGCGGATGGTGGTGGACTTGCATAGGAAGTAGATGTGTCTGAGGTTTCTCTGATTTTTACAGACCTGCGTCTTGATAGTCTTATAGGAGCCGCTGTCGTGCTAGGTCCCGGTGCAGGTCCAACTCCATTAGAAACACGTTCTTGGGTCTGTTGATCGGGAGGAGTCTGATACGCTTGTGAACTCTCCGTACTAGAATCCACTTGGATTCTTTCATCTATCCGTTTTCTCAAAGAAGTTTTCTTCACAGATGTTTTTCTTGGAGTTACCGGTGCAGATCTTGCTGCTCTCTTTGACGGAGACCCAGTCTTACTCGATGGTGTCGAATGCGCTTTCGCTAAAAATCTAGGTGAACGTCTTGACTTTGTGGATTTTTTCTTTTTTGGAGTCACACGAACGTATTTTTTATCAATATCAATCACTACTCCCGTTACCATCGACCCTGAAGAACTACTGTCTTGCACAGGACTCGCCAGAGATACTTTAACTTGATTGTTAGAACTATGTCTAGACTGAGGATCCTGATTACTACTTCCAGGTAAAGTCTCTTGCTCCGAATCATTTTTCTTGGTAGACTTTTTGTCTGTTACTAACTCAACCTGGACAGACTGATCACGTGCTGCACCTATTTGCTCCAGAGTGGAAGTCTGTATAGCAATTTCTATTTTTGTTGGCTGCTGTTTCTTTTCCTTCTTACAACACTCTTCAGGATTAGACAGATTGATTACTTTAATCTCAGGCGAGGGATGCTTTATAGGTGGAGATTTCTTTGAAGGTGATTTTCTTGACAATGACCTGGATGGCCCAGGCTGTGGCTCGTCAAACAGTGGTCTGAGGCTGGCATTCAAAACTTCATTTGGTAAACTAGCGCCAAATTCTCTCAGTAAAAGACGTTTCTGCCTTTCAACCTTTTTCAACATGTCCAAAATCTGTTCCTCGCGAGATAATTGTTCACCTTCTTTATTCTTTTGTTTTGCACGATCTTTCTTAGAAAATGGCGCATCCTCCCATACTGGAGATGGCTCACGAGATCGAATCTCTCTAGGTGGTAGAGTTATAACTCTTTCAGGAATTACAGGCGAATGATGATGTTCAGCAGTTTCATGCATAATTTCTTCGAAAGCTCTATCCATTTTTCGCTGACGTTTTTCTTGGCATTCTTTACGTCGAGCTTGACTCATATGAATATCCTCAGTCTACGTAAACAATTACATAATAGAAAAACGTCAGGTAAATTATATAAATGTTACAGATATTGTTGTATAATTAAAATGGGTACACTCACGGAGGGACTATGAATTTGACTAGCTCGTAATTTACGTTCTTCCCTAGAGAGGTGGTCCATGTTCTGGACAAGAGTTTGATAATCTCTTCGTACTCGTTCTCTAAGGATGGCATCATTGCCACGTCTTTGTGCAGTAAGTTTTCGACTCTCAGCTAACTGGGTCTCCACACTTTCAGATTCCTGAACTTCACGTGCTAGGTCCTCTGCATTCGGCTGTTTCATGAGATTTCAATTTAGAAACATTAATCTTGTAAATAACTAATTTTACTTAATTTGAGTTTTACTTCATTAGTAAGATCCACTCGTTCCACCAATCCAACAGGCCTCTCATAAGCGTTTCTCTGTCTAGTGCTGTGATCATAAACTTGCACTTTACTACTAGCTATAGATGTGTGATGTTTTGGCGTCTTTTTTGTTCTACGAGGATCACTGCCGCCATCAGAGAAATATGAGGAATCATCACTCAATGAACTTGAACTGCTACTTGAATCCTGTTTGTAGTCATCTGGATTGTACCTTAAAAAAATGTAATACATCTTTATTTTAATTTGGGTGACTTTTATGATAGCAGTAAGTATAATACAGATAGACATTATATTTTTATTACCTAGCAACTTTATCAGCTTTGGACAGAATGCTGTTAACGGACGGTGCCGATTTACGAGGTTGTTGTTCATCAGAATCGCATGCGATCGAAGTGTGTGGAAGCTGTGAAATATCTGTAACGCCTTTAGATTGGGCACGTTCTGGTGTTCGCTTTTGCTTTTGTAAGCCGGATGGTCCTGCTTGTGGCGACAATCGTGTTTTTTCTTGAATTACATTTCGTAACGGTGACTTTGACTTTTGTGATTTTGAGGATACCGCACTGACGGGTTGCGTCTGCTTCTTTTGTTGGACCTATCGTTTAAACTTGTGATTAGTAATGAGATGTTGAATATTTACTAATTTTTATACAAATTTAACAAACTTCTGCTTTCTTAGGGACCGTCTGTATAGCTACCTTAAGAAAGTTTTTGCGTTTTTCGTTTAATTTATTTGAATCCTTATCTTCCATTTCATCAGTATCAGAGGAATCTGTGGCTGGGTTCTTTGCCTTATTGGGTAAACTTGCAACCATAGCGGATCTTACATTTTCAATTTCCCGCACTTGACGAAGTCTTTCTTGCTGAGCAACATGTGGGTCTTCCTGTTGTCATTATGGAAAAAATTGTCTTAAGATTTTAAACATAAATACATCAAAAATACTATTAATATTGTAAGTACTTTGATTAATATTTAAGAGTTAACATATTTTAATAGTTAATACATTCTTATTGATGCAATAGAAACAGTTCACGATTTACTCTAATTAAAAATTACCTTTGACAGTTCTTTTGTACGTTGCATTGCTTCTCTTCCTCGTTCCATAGCTATAGCACGATTTTTCTTTTTCTCAGCTTCTGCTGTTGCAAATACATCAGCCTGTAATGCAGCTGAAGCATGAGCCATTCCAATGTCTTCCATCTCTTCTTGATACTTGGATTGTAGTTCGAGAATCTTTCTTTCATGAGCTTGACGCAACTCTGACTTGCCATCTTTTTCAAGTTTTGATAACTCCTTCTGTGTCAAGTTCTTTGCTCTTTCTAATAATCTATTAGATATTTCTTTAGATTGTTGCCTGACCTGAAAAAATGTACTACTTACTAAGCTACCAGTATTTCTAGGTCCATATTTATTAAAACAGAATTATAAAATAGATATTAGATGGAAAATTTCTTTCTTCATTCAAAGTAAAACTATTAAACTAAAAGTGCAACAGGTACAACAACTGAGGGAGAAAACACCAAGAATATAGAGAGAGTGAGATATTAATACAGTTTCAGAAAGTTTTTCACTCTAAAATTACATTCACCAGTCAATTTATTTATAATGAATATAATTATTACACAATGTGAAATGGCTTATAATTTGTGCTTGAATGTTACCATGATAAAAATAATTAAATGAATCATTTTCTGATACAGTCACAATGCATAAAATATCAGACTTAATTATTGATATAAAAACATTAAATATATTATAAATATTAAATGCAATAAAATATTATCACTATTTGCATGATGAAAAAGGATTCACTGTCAGTGTTAATAATTCAGTTGAAATTGAAAAAGTGACCATATACAATCAAAACTCGTCAGCAGAAGTGCAATGGATTACTTGATATATCTATTTAACGTTGCAATTTTAAGCAAGAGTAAAAGCAGTTGTATTTTTAATGTTTTTAAATATACTCCACCTGTTCCAGGCGTAACCTCCTTCGCCGATCCCTTTCGTTCTGTTTAATTAGATCTAAATCCGACAGCACCATTCTTCTTCTACGAATACAAACTGGATTTCCACTAACAGTGACATTGATAGACATATTTCAAGTTTAAAAATTCTATTTTGTCATAACATTTTCCGTTAAGACTTCTTCCCAAGTCAAATTCTAATAGCGGCCATTGACTTTTATCCGATTTCTCATAGAGCGTCAACAAGCTAACATTTTCGCAGTCCAATTATCGGTAAAATCGCTCTACGTACAGCTTTGCCGATAAAATCATTTCCGTTAACCCATGAACAAGGAACGCAGTACAAGCGCCATCTTCTAGAAGCTGAACATTATAGGGTTCCAACAGATGTTCCAAAAGACAGTACAGTCGTTCTTTATAGATTTTTAATCTATGGTCTTGTAGATAACCCAATATACGTTTAAATTGGGGGGCGGCTGTAGTCCTGTCGTTAGGGTAGCGGATTCACGACCGAAAGGTTCGGGGTTCGCGCCCAGTTGCCAGCGGTATTCACCAATGAGTTTTCATATGAAAACTTAAGTGAGTATTTATACCGATTTCGCCCAACACTGTTCGGATTCGGTGTATAAACTTTGTAGGTCCTCACGCTGAGTTAATAAGGCCCGTCTCGCAAGGTACATCGCCATCTAGTGTCAAACTTCCAATTCTTGATTATTAGGACCAGCTACTGGCATATGTCCCCCATTGGGGATACAGCCATAAGGAAAGGAAGGAAAGGAAGGAAGGACGTTTAAATTGTTATTTCATTCATGAGGAAAAGGATGCATGATATTATGAAAACTTGTTTATTATCATACTCTAGGTAATATTAAAGACAAAAATTAGTTATCCTAGAATGAATATAACTATACGTACTTACAGTGAAGAATAGGATAAGGTTCAATAAAATGTATATCCAAGTAACATGGTACTTATATAAGTATATTTATATATTTATAATGTGTATATAATAATTAATAAAATATAATGTTTAATAATGTTAATCGTATGTCTACAATATATATTATCATCTCGGTTCGTCAAGCGTCGCCGTCGTCGTCGTCACTCGTAAAAACTATCATTTATTACAATCTTATATCCTGGATACTCTTAATAATTCCAATACAATTTTCTCCGAGAAGATCCTGTCATAATTAATTAATAAAGCATATAATTTAAAAAATATCTTGGGCACACAGCAAATGCGCAAAAATCATTTGCGCAATGATTCTATTAAAACGTATTATATATAAATAAAAAAATATTCAGAAATCATTTTAATTTTTTAATTCAGTGAAATTTTGTTGCATATAAACATTGTAGCGCCACAGTTAACGTGGCATGTTTAAAATGTTCAAGGATTCTAGATTATAAAACGCAGTAGCCAATTAATCCCAATTAATTGAAAAAGTCGAAAATATTCGACCCAATCACACAAGCATCGTTGGAACGAAGACATTCTCGGACATCACTCACAACAACTTGATATCGAAAGCCTTACACAAAATTTTCTTGATGCGTAATATTAGCATTAGATTGTTTTTATTAAATTAACGAATTATCGTCCGAGACAGTCGTGGCGTGACGCGAACATGAACTTCAATTATTCTGAAGTGTCGAGATACGTCGCGCACAACGAATTCTCCTCCAACAAACACATAAGAGCAGATCAGTGATGGACCCTTACTGGTCCACTAGATTTACCAACGGACCATTAAGAGTCGAGTACTGGGTCTCTTTTATATGTTAGTTGGGTCACGTAGTTATAGGTTCAAAACCACGCCTAATTAGTCGATAAACTATTATTCTCGATGTCACTTGTGTCGCCGTGAAATTAGCGACGCAAACGAGTCATAAAGAGAAGAAAAAAAATATCCTCCGCCTCTCGATAAATTGCTGAATTAAGAAGCTGTCGCAAGTCGGAAGATCAGACGATTAATATTATCAAATGTTATATTAAAAAGTACGTATTTCAAGGTTTTTACGAATAAGAATATTCCCTTAGACTCGCGACACTCTACCGTTCTTACGACAGCGTTTCTTTTTATTGATACTCTGTATTTGATTATCTATCCATTGCTAAGATTATTATAGGGACGCCACAGTAGCGCCGCCGACGGAATTCTCGCGAAGCAACGGCGACGACGACCCCACTAACATTTTTCATCTCGAGGAGTTTTATTTTCGTGGAAATATTGCGAAGCGGAAAGAAATTCAAACAATGAGTAGGTCCTTCGCGTGAGAAAAACGATGGTGCTGCAATTTGACCGAGCACCAAAGGAAGAATATCGACCGATAAAATATCGCTTACTATAATTACGTCTTCGCGTAATACGTATAAAGCGTCGGAGGATAGAATTATAGAGAGGAGGAGAAGGAGAGTTTAAGAAAAATGAGTTTATGACATAGAATAAGGAAGAAGTGTGTGAGACAACGGGGGACAACGGCCGAGATGAGACACTCGGTTTTTCGCTAGCAGTGCCATCTAACGACTAAGACTCGCCGCTAATCTAGCCACTAACTTGTTGCTACATAAATAGAAAACACGGCTGGTAAAATTCGGTCGGTCTTGCAGCCCTCTAAAGGTACCTTATACTGATATTGATTAATGGGCACATGCGCCTCCGTCATTTCCGATGCGTTTTCCCCTTCCTATTTACCCGGCAGTCGAAATATTACAGCCTCGCGCCGAAACTTGAACGCAATTTGTGGGTTATTCGTCCACATTGAAAATGCGCGAGGCGATTATGTGTTATAAATATTATATGTATAAATATATATATCTATATGTATATATATTTATATATGTTTATTACACGAATAGCATGAAATCTCAATCGCGGTATACACGTTGAACCCAGGAGGACAAGACGGCACTTTTCGCCTCCTGTACTTTTGTCATAACTCACATAACCTCCGATTATTACCGATTCCACTCACCACCCGATATACGGCATTGGCTTTGCACGGAGTATTGCAGCAATACCAGTTAATATTTAATTTAAAATTCATCGTGAAGTAAATAAATGATATAATCATATAATGACGCAATGCACTATTTGTAAAATTAATAATATAATATAATATATATATATATATAATATAATAATCAATTATATAATAATATAGTAACGAAGACGATGACGATGATGATACAATATAATAATAATAATAATAATAATAATAATAATAATAATAATAATAATATGTCTTTGCGCCGTACGGTCAACTCCGAGCAAAGGTCCTGGCGAGCACGAAAACCAGGAATTTCCGGTTCTATCATCATATCAGAGATGTAGAATAATGATTAATCTCTATTACGATGAACATTGTATTATTCGGCTCGTAAGGGCGATAAATCCAATGTGTCAGGATTGTTCGACCTTAAGAACCGTTAACCGTCGACCGTATGGCTTTAATTGCATTTTCATTAAAATGATGAGATCGTTTGGTATGATGTGTATATTGTGTGTGCCCGAGCGCACGCGTAAATGTACATTTTGTGTTCTTGTTTATGCGAATGGGAAGATATTTATGTACAGTATATATTATAGAAGGTTACTCAAGCCAAACCCACCAACTGGATCAAATCGTACGAATCAAATAGACACGCTATCTACAATTAGTGCGATCGGCTTGAATAACCCCGCGAATATACTTCTACGTAGACACGTGCAACGTATTTTTCATTTTGTCTGTCTCTTTGAATTTCTCATCAGTAACCGCTTTTCTTGTCAATAGTCGCTTTGCGTAGCGAATTTTATTCTTCATACAAATATCCATATGTAAGGACCAGCTCGAATTTTTCAGGCTTCGTATCAAATACTTAAAAATGTTCTCTTTCAACGAATACAACAGTTACTGTTGAGCGCGGATTTGTTTCATTTACTTTTTTTTTCCTTTTTTATCATAACTCGTTACTCCTTGTTGACAGTAGCACGTCCACTCGGTGCATTCAGATTGAGCATATGATGTGCGATATTCGTGATATAATTTCTCACCCTTTGTTTTCTTATAAAACAAACCCAAAAAGGTCTCGAATTTCATTGAATCACAAAATCTTTCATAGTCGTTCTCATTCTGGCGCAGGCACGCGTGATACTCAGTAGTCAAAGACGATATTCCATTGTGGCACTCGTATGTACATTATGCCTTATATTCTATCGCTAGATTAGGTCAGGTCACGTTTACATAAAAAGTCGAGCTGATGCAGATCGCGCGAGCGATTTAAATTAATGCCTACTTTAATCCCAAAGGCTATTGTAGAAATTTTTGATCTTATTATCGTTCATCACGACGTTTTATGTGAAACGTCCCTTAGGGCGGTAGTAATTGCCATTCAAGCTACATGCGCCATTTGCAAAAGTGGTGAGAGAGCGACACGATTTTATTCGCGCTACTTATATATTGCGAACGCACATTACGGCTTGACTTAAGGTGGGCTCGCACTTAGCCACGATTACCGATACGCTTATTGATTTTTTTCTATTTTTTTCCTTGAAAGTGATCTTAGTCGTACTATTACGACATATTATATTTCTCCTTTTCGTCTCTTCACGACAGAACTGAACTTGACGACATTTGAGTGTTTCGATTTACGACACGGGAGACTCTCGAGATTAAGTGTTGTTTCGTAACAATTAGATGAGCGATTTTCATGAGATTTTTTTAGCATTGTTATCAATGCACGTGAGAATCTACAACGCGAAAAATCGGTAGTATCGTACAGGTCGCAAGCTTGTCTGTCGTGAGGATACGCCATTCTGCTTTGAGCACTGTTGACCGTTGTAGAATTATATTAAACTGTTGACATTTAACCGATTGATTTTGATCTTTTCGCTCGCGTGGTTTCGCGCGAGAATTTCGCGTGTAATTTGCGCCCGCAAAAATGACGATTGTGCTCGACCTTACAAAATGGCGTTATCGGGACGTGCTAGTTGCGCGTGTGACCCACGCTGCCGTATAAATGTATAAGACGACGCCTTAACACGTTAGTTGCCTATGAACCTTGAACAACGGCGTCATCCATATATCTTATTGTTTGTCTGGCAGTATAGAATTGGTGTATAAAACATTTTTTTCAACTTTCTTTCGCTATCGGTGCGCTTTTCATCCGATATAACGGTCTTTCTTTATTTTTTTTCAATTTTTTTTTCTTTTTGCGAACCGGCTCAACGGACCCGAATAATTTAGATAAAATATCACAATTAGCTCTTTATCGTTCTTACTCTTCCTAATGTCACTCATTGGCCTCAAAGAGTTATTCGATATAGTGCAGACACTTTTTTTGAAAAATATTTCAAACTCTCGAGACGCTGATGTCGGACCGCGTCAGGCGCTTAATAGAAAGAAGCTCATTAGATTTCGGTACGAGCCTGTGACAACCAAGTCCCGGCCCGCAGATACTTGAATCAGGCTCTGTTTGTCCGAAAATTCATGAACTGTAATTGGAACACTCCTGGATTGCTCCTCGTCATTTTTAGAAAAGCAGAATGCTGCCGTGAATTACATCGGTAGTTGTAGTACTGAATATTAAGACACCCCAAGCCACGTTTTTCACAGCTCTGAGACTATGACCTGGACGCAGAACTAGGTCTGGCCGAATTTACGTGATATCCATCCCGACAAAGGCAATTCCGACGGGATCGCGTGAGGGCCAGCCCCAACCGTCGTGAATCCGTCATGGGATTAAACTTTCCTAAGAGAGGTGTCCGGCGGCTCTTAGTCAAGGAGTGGACAGCATTCGTGTTTAACTGAAGAAACGAAACCCTTCGAATGAAGAATAATTAGGCTGGGGAAGGGAGTGGTCGATAAGTTCGAGGTTGGGCTGGCAGAAAATACCATATATAAGAAGGTGCTCTTTCAACCATGCGAAAGATTAGTGCCGCGAGCGGCCGTTATCGGCCGCTGGTGCGGCGGCCGGCGCAAGATGGCGGCCGGCGGGACGTTCAAAGCCGGCAAACTCCTATTAGACTTTTTATTCTTCTGGCCTAGTCGCCGAAGCGGCTGCAGGCCTTCTTCCACTTGCACTGGGTGCACCAGAGGTCACGATGCTCCATACCGTAAACCTTTCGACACTTCTTTGTTTCTCCCCGAATCCGCCTAGGTGACGCTGGCATTTTCGTCGACACTGCCAGCAAGCCCATGTTAGGCTGATACGTAAGCTGGAACGGTCGGGGCGACAGTTTGATGTGCTTACTTGGTGTATTCTGGAAAACAAATATCCCGAAAGTGAATACCAGCGAAATCTTACGGTATCGAAAGTGGTTAGTAATATTATACTGATCACTGCATACCGGAGTAGCGGAAGTGATGGTACTGCTCTTTTCTCGAATGCCGACGGTGACGAGGTTATCAGTAAGAACGGAAGATGGACTCGATTCGAGGCGAAGCTGCTTCTGGTATTCAGGATCCTCGTGAGGTGGCCTTGCCATATCCCGATGGGACATTGTCGGCGGAGAGCTCATGTGGTTCAGTGGAACTTCCTGATAATAGAACTCCTCTTCGTGATCAGACATGACGTCGTCCTCCTCGTTGTCGAAACCTTTTGATTTCTTAGGACTGTTCATAAAATAAATAATTGGATTATAGAATATTAATAAAATTTTTCATTTAACCTAGAAATATCAGTCGATAATGAAAACGTTCGATCAATAAGTTACTTTAATATATATACTGCATATTTGGGTTGAGATCTCTTCTCTTTAGTTTGATTATGGATCGTTGAACTTCCTAAGTTATTTGGATCAGCGTCTTTTAAGATGTTCCTTCATTATACACCGTTAAACTTTATTTTAAGGATTGGTAGCAATATATATATATATATATACATATATTTGAAACTAAAAAGAAATAAGATATTTCATTGGGAAAACTCACCCTAAGTGAAGCTGGCGTACGTGTTCCTCGATCAGAGCACAGGTGGTTTTAATCTCTGAACATCCAGGCCAGAAGCATTTGAAAACCATCGTCGGATTAGCCTGCAACGAGGAACAGAAGAAACTTTAAACATGAGATTATAAACGAATGAACTAATTTAAAAAAAAAATCATCGCATTTACTGCACTGCTGTATAAAATCCTACCCGATGAACCTGTTACTCTTTATACGTGGCGCCATCTTTAAACTCAGCGGATAACCCCATCGCACGAAGAGTTATTGGACCAGATTAGGTGGTATACTCGGAACGTGACTCGGAATAACTCGAGTATCTCCGGCAAGACTCGGCCGGTGTCGGATATAAAAATCGATGAGGCTGGCCCGCCGGCTCCATGCTTCTTTGTTTATATGCTGAGACACGTGTTATTGATCCATGAGCAATTCTTGTCATTTTGTCTTATTCAAGGCACAGCAGAACACGTCTTCGAAACTTAGTCAAGCTCTTGACTCTCCAGATACCGTTTGATTAGACTCACGATGAAATTATCGCCATCGGCATTGTCTATGAAATTAATATCAAGCTATGCGGGTCTGAACAAAAGATAGGTTAGGTCCTCGAATTCCTTTAACTGGTCTACGCAGAGGCCACGATTACCACCATTGCCTGAGTGCAACGACCGAAATTCAACATCCTTAGCTCATTTACCGTGCAAACGGTCAGGCTGTGGACGCATTCCTGCGATATCGGCCTAGGAGCGTCATTATCAACGACGCCATTATGTAAATCTATTAAGCCGGGAGAAAAGAAAAAATCACGGCATTATTTCGAAATTCTAAACTACGTCCATTACAGGATCTAGAGAATACTTGAATATTTATATATTTTTCATTACGTTACTGCATTCGTGTTTTTGCATAATCTGCGTATTGCGAAATATTCCACGCTTTCCATATCCGAATAAACACATTAATGTCACCATTTCGATTATCAATACACGAAACCATTATCGCTCTCATCGAAACGAATATAATGGGCTGTCAAAAGCGCGCGTGACGCTCGGCCGGCGTCACGAATTGGCACGACGATTCATTCCTAACGCCATTGTTATCGTTAATTTTAAAAGGGCCCGGCTCCATCTATGTATCTTTTTATCTCTTTCTCTCTCTCCCTCTCTCTCTCTCTCTCTCTCTCTCTCTCTCTCTCTCTCTCTCTCTCTCTCGGAGTCACTATCCCTCAAGGACCCTGGTTGTTTCGTGACATCACCACTGAAACAGTACACGCGGGTCCGAACGGGACGAAGTCAGCCAAGAGCATGGCAGCCATTGCTGGAGGTCACAGACCTTCTATGCCGACTGCCAGCCAATGCTCCCTCTGGCTTACTCTCTTGTTCTCTCCCAATCTTCTCATTCCTCTCCCTTTTCCTTTGCTTTGCTTTACTTTGCTTTGCTTTACTTCAGACGAGCAACGTTCCCTTCGAGTCTTTGCCGTCCTTCAGCTATCCCTCTGGCAACCGACGCCTCTCAATGCCATTCCCAATAACGAGAGACCCACGCCAGTAGAACTGATAGGTGTTCTCAAATGGAACGGTTGTCTTCCAGAAGGATTTCAGCGACTCTGATAGACAGAATACTGTGAATATTTAAGAGGAACCATCGGCCTAGAGAGAAATTAGTGAAATACGTTACGTATCTACTTTCTGTGATAAAAGTGCACCGTACCTTTTGCATTCTTTTGTATACAATATTTTTAACGCGTTCCTGGGTACGAAAGACAGAGATCTATCGTGAAACAATGGGAAATCTCAGGAAATATATGAATTCACTCGTAGATGATGTTATTATCAGGATCCATTTATGCTAGGGTGTTATTTATGTGCTATTGTATGTACACTCATTATTTATGAATGTAGATATTCATGCGTATTCATGCCTTACCCGCTAAGGAGCTTCTAGCGAAACTAGCGTTGTGCGCCTGCGCTAAGGTAAATACTGGAAATCTTATTGGAACTGTTGCGCCATTGCGCACGCGCATAGAAATTTGGAGTGCGCGCATTCTCCGATAGAGGCGCGGGAACATGGAAAGTACGGACGTTGCGCGTGATACGTATACTGAAGATCTCTGATTAATCTATGCACTTACTAATCGGGATTCCGTGAGGCGTAGTAGCCGAGAAAATTAATGGCACGCTGATGAAAATAAGAGGTATATCAGTAATAAACAGCGGCCATCCTGGTAGCGACAGCGATGACCAAGAATAATTTCGATGTGGCAACATCCAGGGCTTAAATAACCAGGCGATCTATAATTCAGCGCGCTGTACATAGGGCCTATTACTACCACTCGTACTGATGCAAGGGTATGTGTATATATATATATATATATATATATATATATATATATATATATTATACATACGTACGTTCACGTGCGCGCACACTTATCTCTATCTTTGCTACGTACTGGTGCACGTGTTCGGACATGTGTGCAGATGCGCGTGCGTTACACGAGTGTCGGTAGTGGTACATGCACACACACGCCATGTATCAGCATTCCGACGGTAAGAACATCGTACTGGCGAAATCGGCCGATCATCCCCGACAACGCCCGACAGCAATCGAGCATGCACGATCATTGGCGGAGAGACACGAGTGTTGGCGGAATCATACGAATTAATACGGAGACTTAAGTTCAGCTCGAACCGATTGTTTTGAATTGTCTTTGGCCTCCATATTGTGTATCCGACTGCCTTATGATTTCATGTTAATACTGATATATGTACGCAGTTTATTAACACGCACTAGCATTTTCTGTAAACAACAAGTACTCATAGACAGCCAATTAGAAAATTCGATAGATCTTTTTTCAAGTGAGTATAACATTATTTTCGTGTCGTAAGAAATATTTGAATATTTTTTATAAAGGAAACTAGATTCTTTTTTGAATTTCGCAGAACGGTCAATTATAAAAATATTAAATGATGACCTTCGAAGGTTTTACGTTTCTTTTTTTCAAACGATTATTAACCTAGATACTATCAAAACAAGGAATGCCTTATCAGGAATCATTCGATGCGATACGACGTAGGTCCTAGATTCTCAAGGCCGCGTGGCTTTGCAATTTTCAAGCACTACAAACAAAGAAGACGATCTTAACCACAACCACTCAAGAATATACCTAGCAGGTTTGAGATGTTTCGGCGAACTGGTACCTCGGCACATTAACCTCTCAAGGTTGTTAGGTCGAAACTCTCAAGAGTCGGGAGTTCTGACAAGATTTTCGATATTATCGGATCACACGAAATAACGAAAAAAAATGCAATATAAAAATCTAAACAACTTCACGCTGAAGGCATATACTTTCATATCATCGTCATAGTATCAAATTATAAATTAAAAAACATTTTGTTTCTAGAAACTTCCACGATACGCCAACGACAATGCTTTTCCTAATAGTACCTAACAAAGGACCATTATCCCTTCGATTTAACCCGACACCCGTTAGATCCACATTAAGCTTCAGGGACATCGAAATCCTCGTATCACAGCGGATACCACAAAATCTGTACAAATCTGCATAATCTCTGGATATAGCAGGATCCAACTATCATGCACGTCTATATGCGCAGTGAACAAAGAAGACTAAACGAGCAATCGACTGCTTTGGCGTCCCTTTGAACTCGTGAAGTCAGAACCTAGGAGTGGTAAAATATCTAGTCCCATACTATATAGTAACAGTACCAGTTATACCGTGAGCACAGCTTCGGGATCTGGTCGCACATGGCGATAGTTCATGGGCGATGGTCGAGTGTATCGTTGATGTTCTCAAGGGAAGTAGGTAGTGGATTGGCCAAGTAGTGATGAGGGCTGAGGATGAGGTATCGGAGGGGTGAAGGGAATCGTGGCTTGGTGGTTGTAACGGAGACGAGAGCTGCAGGAGTTGCGGCAGCACTCCGGCGAAGGGATGACGGTGCCGGGAGGAGGAGAGGGGGGACTAGAAGGGGAAACAGGCAAGCAAGCAAGCAAGGCGCAAGCAAGGCGGCAGCAGGGGCTGCATGCAGGAGGAGACTCAAGGTAGAGGCGCAAAGAGGGTCCAGGGTAACGCCCGGGGAACCAAAACAAACCAGGCGGCTGTGTGTTGGCTTATACACGCGCAACGCGCTGTGCCGTGTGGTGAGGGTCGGACGTTGACCCTACCTAACACACCACTGAATCGCGCACGCACAGCGTTTTCTACGGGGTGGCCCCAGAAAAATGCATTTTCAGCCGGTTGCTTTTATTTCTTTTTTGGGGAGAACGTAGGAAAATTCATTAGAACTATAAAGTTTGACATTTCTATTGGATTAATTAGATTTTGCATACTGTTAATCATTACGAAGGATTCTTGTTAAATTTAAATATAAATTTAAATATTATATTTTGAAACATTTAAATATTCATATGAGATTTTTGAGGCATTGGTTACTTTGCTCATTATTATTTTTTAAATACTGTTAGGATGATATAACGAATGTCTGAGTCATCTTTGGGATTGTTAGAGATATACTTGGTGCTGGTATTATTATTTAGTACCACTAACAGGGACCCGAGTAATTTGATTGGGGGTCAGAAGCATATTTTACTACAGATGATTCTTGGTGTAAATATTGTGGACTGAGCGTAGTATTTTTTTTAAGGATTTTAAGGTTTTACATTCAGACGGAAACTGAACTCAAAAGATGTAGATGGATAGGTATACTAAGTTGGTAATATCTACGCGTCTTAATCTTTAAGTGAAGTGCATTCGGTGTTTGTATGACAGGAACATAAGGGAATACAGGTTTTGGGAACAAAGGGACAAAGATTCTACTTCGGGGTAGTCAACGTGGTTTTTGGTGATGTGGACGGTTGGGGAAAGAAGACTAGAGAAGAATCGATGCAAAAGGAAAGCGAGTCTAACAAAGAAGCTCCGAATCCTTACCGAGGTTCGATGGCGTCCTCACCCGGATCTTCGTTCCCTTTGTTCTTCCGGGAGAAACGTTTCCCGCGGCTGAAGGCCGTCGCGTCGATCGATCGCCATGTAAACTCGCCCTGTTCTCATGAAAATTGGTTGGACAGCGCAGAGTACGCGCGATAAAACAAAGAGCAGAGGCCACTTGCTACTTTCGGAAAAGCTTTTTGGTAACGTGTCCTTCACTCTAGATCTATGTCTTTCTACTTCCTGGTTCGCACTATATGTTTGATTTCTTAAATATTTATAGTCCTTGAAGAATTTCGATGAATTTTTATCGTGATTCTTTCATTGAAAAAATTTATTTTTCAAGACGTGTTTCAAGTTCGTCAGTGACTTCCTGTTTTTGTGAATACCGTAGGAAACCACAAGGAAATCGATTTATTATTTTTGTGAGGTTTCACGAAAATTCCATAAAGGCGATAACAGAGTTTTGGCCAAGGATTCAATGTTTTTGGTATTGATTTTCGAAACGCTAGATTCCACCGAGTCTTTTAATATCTATAGATTTCCGCGATAGGTGGAAATTCCAAACTGTGGTAAATCGGTTAGTATTATCGGACCGGAAGTCAATGATGCCCGTTAGCTCGGTCAAGCTAGTCGACCAAGCGTTGCGAGTTTCCATCGGTAATAGCAAAAGAGGAAAAAAAAAGTCATGAACTCGAGTTGCAGTACACGATTTAAAAGAACCATAAATCCTTGCAGCGATTTGCAGCATCGAGCTAAGCGTAATGAAATCAAAGGCACGCAAACCGAAGTGTTCCTTGCATCAGGAATTTTTGTATTTTCACTGAAGTATCTATCGTCCAATACGGTCAAAGTGCAATTTCAAGCGCGTCACCGCTTTCACAGTGAATCGTGAACAGTCGAGATTAACCGAGCGTCGCACGAAGGTCACCGAAGGGTTCCGAGTGCTCGACGCGCGGGAGAGAGTCGACGCATGCGCCGTGCCCTTGTTTACATGGTCATTCCAACTCCGAACGCGGGGCTGCGACAAGTCAGGAGCGCAGGACGTCCAAAGCGATACAGAGAAACGAAGAAAACAAGGGAAGCGAAGTTAACCAGAGGCGCAAATTGCTGACGCTGAATCACTTTAGCCTCGACGACTTATCGTTACTTATATCTTGCAATCTCTCTCGTAAGGTATGTAGCTGCATAGCTATATCGGTCTCGACACTCCCGATTATCCCGTCGGATAAGAAACGGTTGCATTCGAATTGAGCGCACTGCGCGATTACGCCGCTACGCTCGCAATGACGCTGCACCGAGATTTCAATCTCGTCAGGTTAGTCACAGTGCGATTTATGGGGATTGTTGGAAAATCACTAGGATTTTCTGTCCAATAAAAGAATATCTTTATATTCCCTTCCACGGACGAGCGCGATGAATGTGCCCTAAAACTTTACTGGTGTAATCGCTCGTTTTATAATCAGTGTCAAAACCGAAATTACGCGCTATCTTTCATTACGAATCGGTTTTTTTATCTTCAACATAAATGTATCCTATACCTTTTACTTTCATTGATATCTTGAAACATTTGCGATCGCTTCGACGTAAATACGCAGCGCTTCCACGAGGTGACGTTAATCGTAAACAAACGCGGCGTCGCGCGCAGCTTACGCGCGTCAATATTTTCAATGAGCACGAGCGTCGCCAGTTGCTGACGTTACTATGGCTCGATTCTATTTCTATACGACGCCTAGGAAGTGCGATTGGGATTTCGAGGATATTATGACTCTAGGTCACTGTCATTGTGACTTGTACGCAATGGAATGCCAATCGCTACCATTTTGGTATGTGCGTAACACGCTTCCCTCTTTACCATCTTCGGCGAACCTGAATAACGTATTTTGATCCGTTGTTCACGTAACGTAATGTAAATGATTCCGTAGGCACTATAAACCTTGGTAAACCATAAATAGTTCTTGGAACTTATAGTACAATCTGTATATCAATCGTCATCTTAACCATCGGCCAGACGCCATATGTTGTTACAGGCTCGTACAAAAAACCATTGAATGCTATGTTGCATAGAATTTTCGAATAATTCATTAAAAATTGTACATACAAATTTTATCCTCTATCTAAAACAGAGCGTCTTGACACGTCTTACATCCCGTGAGCGTTACAATCTCAATTGTTAAAGTAATTATTTGGACCCACTATCGTATACAGTATTTCATAAAGAAACATTTATTTGAAGAATAAAAACGAAAATTCGCATACTTACTAAGAACGGTATTTTTTATAAAGAACACCATTGTCCTTTACATAATAAAATTATAATAGGGATATGGTAAAATACATTTAACGGTGTATCCGTCTACGGATGGACAAAAACAGTAATCCAAAAACAAAAGCAGTATGATTCAACAGGACGAGCCAGCAAAACAAAGTCTTCACATTGGCGCGTTGGAGCAAACACGAACCGTGAAAGACGGTTTCTATTTTTTTCGAACACGCAAGTGACGCCGTTCAATGTGCGTCATTGGCGATCCGTTGATCTGACGGCTTCTGCGTACCGTTAGCCACCTCCGCTCTAAGCACAAGGTCCAATAGCAAGCCATGATGTCAGAGTAGCTATAACAGCGAGGAATCCCCGAAAAATGGAAAAAATTTTTTTTTTTTTAAAAACTCCCACAACACGAGTCAAAGTATTTGTTTATCAAGAAATCTAAATAAGAAGCCTATACCACTACCTCGTATGCATACTGGTAATGTCTGTTATTGATACTGATGTCATCATGGGAGTCGATCGACCCTGGGACCAACAGGGAAAATTCTGATAAGCAAATCAATACCCGTTAACAGCTCGCACTAAAAAAAAAAAAACTTATGAACATTCATTACTTGTATAAATTTTTAAAACTACAAATACTCTTTTGGGTGTGAATAACTTATCAGATATAACATTGAAGTCTCACGCGGGCTCGCTCGAGATATTTGTATAGGCTGGTTAAAGAAAAAAAAATCTATCAAGGTTTAATACAGCCAATGATATTAACGAACGTAGATACGCAGGCAATGTGTACTGTTATCGTTACGTAAACCAAGTCCGAAGGGCGCTCTGGAATTTAGCGTGTCTCGGCCTCGTGCGTTTGCCGGTCGAGTATCTAAATAAAACCGAGCGAAAAAGTATCCAAGACTCGCCGGGCCGCGTCTCTCGGAGCTTAAGTCTAGCTTAGCCTTAGGCAACGTTTCCGTCTACCTCCCACTCCGCCGCATCCAGCCGAATCTCCATTGCCAGTCGTACCAGCGACTCCGCTCGTTCATTTTCGACACACTGGCTCACCTCCGCTCCTCCTCCGCGATGTTTCTCGACTATCGCATCATCATACTCTGCCCATTTTTTATTAGCAGATACTAGATGCGTACCCACTCACACGCGAAACACGTGTTAGTTCGTGCTCGTATTACATCACGTGATTTTTTTTGCGCGGGTAACAAAACTTTACTCTTCGTTCGTTGATCTTCCTGACATGGACCATTCGATTCTGGGACAATGACATTTTTTTATTTCAAACTGTCAGTTGATGATTGTTAAAATTTGTCATATACGCGAATGACAAATACATATGTATATAGATTTTTATGCGCTTTCACAAAGGTCGAGTATAAGGCTAATATATTTAATTGACCGGATGTCGTTATTGGAAATTGATTACATTTCCGGGACAGATCTGGTACGTCTATTTGATTTCTATTATTTTCAGTGTTATTTGATATCGAATTTTTTGTTCACAAGCTTTTGCTGTTACACGATGGACGCTTAGGTATGCTGTAGTGCGAAATTATTACGGATTATATGAGAGTGGAAAAAGATGAAGATTGGCATAGTAAGAAGCGCGGAATTGCTTACGCATGGAAATTTATGAGTATTATAGGGGTCAATGCTTGGATTCTTAAGTATTCATGCGAGTAATACAATAAAAATGTCTATTTAGTTTTCGTATGTTACTCACTATAGAAGCACGTATGTTAGTCATTATCGACGTTATACGCGATCTCTATTTTCCTTTGTCCCTTTTTTGTCACGCTGTTATTGAAATGAATTAACATTGTGATTATTAGCTGCTAAACCGAGCAATAAATAATTATTTAATTTTTCGTATATCACGCGTACACATCATTTATTTTCAAAATTCTCAAGAGCTCAACAAAAATGTAAAAATGAGCAGATCTCTAGAAGCTATTTCATTGATTGATCCTAGATTGATCATATATAATTCATGACAGCTGGCTGCTTTAGATGTACCGTGAGTGCAAAGAAAAAATCGTGCTCGACTATATTTATTAAAAAAAAACTGTCAACACTGTCGACCGTAATCCAAAGACAGATTAATATTTCAAAATAAGAAACGTCTTGTGAAAAAAATTCCGATAAGTAAAAAACATTGCTCGGAGCTAATGAAAACAAAAAATAAAAAATTCAGGTCGATCCTAACCTAATACATAATGGCTATTAGGATCGAAAGTGTAAATAGACAGCGTGATGTTTGACAAGAGGATTCAAAAATTTGGAAAACAAGGAGAAAAAGCAATTATGTAGTAACAGGCTGAAAATCATTTAATGCGACAATATTTTTGAGGACGTAGAAAAAAAGAAGCCAACTACGTATAGTAACGACGTAATTACAAGAAGCCACAAATATGTGTATATAGGTATAGTGTACAAGGCACAAATGTACACATACGTATATATGTTTATATTGAAAGAAGATATCGAAGCTCCAGGCCGGCACGTTATCACCCAATTGGCCAGCGACTCTCGCTCCCGTAATCTATCAGGCAAAAAAGGTCGAAGACCCAAACGAAGGTCGCGCGATGACGAGACTGACGACGCGTCGGGAACGACGTTAATGATGACACGTGTCGCAATTTCATTGTCGATGAATTCGAAACGTCGCAAATATAAGTTTCCGCGAAAAATATATATATTTGTAACCAAATTTTATTCCTGGCTCAAACAGATCACACGTTTTTGTAGAAAATTGATAACCAAGAGTGACGCAATATCAGCTCTATAGCGATAATAAAGATTGCACTCTGAACATGAGAATAAGACAGAATAATATCTGATATTATCGTGATGAATTGTTTTTTTATAAAATTTTGAAATTTAAGTCCGTCACGAAGAATTTGTGCAGTATTGAGAAATCTGTAAATACCATCGATTAGATTATAGGTCGTGCCAAATTGACGACGAACCAGAAATTTAAGGTTATGTCATTACGTAAGTTTGTTAAATTTCTCTTTATAGTCCCAGCATACATCATTTTTCTAGGTAGTTTATTACGCAATAACATTTAACTTGTAAGACCTTGCAAGAGTACCTAGGGTTATCCCGGCATTCGAAACTTTTTATCAAGGCTGCTGTTCGCAGGTACGGCTGTTATACCTGGTTGATAATTTATCTGGTATCTTATAATTTTTCAGTTACGAAAACTCCCAACTTCGCAACTGTCAGGACAAACACTGAACGATAACGTTCTCTATAAACATGCTGATATACATATACTACATATATAAACGTACATAACAAGTCTCCGCATATTCGCATAAACATATTTTTAATCCCTTCCGGAATATAGGTAGTCAAATGCGTATTTGGTCGATCAACAAATAAAATAATAAGATAATAAAATTCATAGATGGAAGAACGAATTTTCGAAACGGAGTGCTATACATTCTAATAATAATAGTCGTATGTGTACTACATGTGTGTTAAAAGTGACAAGTTCACGTAGAATCCACTGAGCGATTACCGCCATCTGGTATCGCGAATACGTAATACAAAACACAAAGAATTACTATCGAGATAGTACGGCAGTTCTAGATCGCGCACTTGATACTACAAGGTTGTACATAATAGAGTAGCGGTTAATTGTTTCAAATAGAAATAAACTTGAAAAATGTGAAAGCAATAAGTAATCTACAAGAGGTACAGAAAATATGAAGTTCTTATCAATAAGTGAGATCGTTTAATTGTCCTCGACCGGAAGTGAACGAAGATTGAGCGATGAGAGATTACGATGACGAAAGTCATTCAAGGTCAATTACCTTATCTCTGTACCTAAGGCTTAACGGTCGATCGATGGATTACCCCCCCCCCCCCTTCCCCACCTAACATAACCTTAAAAGTTGAATTTGCTCGATGCCTCGAGAGCGACGTTATCCATAAGGCACTTGTGAATTCACGTAATGCCACAAATGATAATCAGGCATATCTAATGTAGTAGACAAAACATTTCGGCCAGACAGCCGACTCCGCGTGCTCGTCGTTTTGGACCAATGTGAAATTGGTACTCGGTGTCGGGGGACTGTTGAAGTTCAGGACTTCGTTATTCGTCAGGCCCCAAAAAAAAGGAACGTAAAAAAGTCCATTATAAACCAGACGCGATAGCGTCTGACTCCTCAGACGGTTTGTGTATATCGATCGTTAGAGTACGTCAAGTCAAGGTTATCCAGGGCCGACGCGACGAGATCTAAACTTTTCGAGAGTGGCGCCCTCACTTGTAACACTGCGCCCTCTGGCGCGTCCACCTCACGGCCGATTCCCCACCAGCTTCCACTTGCGACGAGCACACCGTACAAGGAGAGGGGACAGCCTTCGCAAGGATAACGTTAACCTAGGGCAGGACTATTGCGCGGCGGGCCTTTCGCGAATTATCTAACAGTCGACCCGTAACCTAACCTAACCCAACGCCTCGTGCAATCTAGATCCGCCGACATTTGCCGGAGCAATTTCAGCCGTGAGCCATATCGTCGTATCGAACAGACGAGTGTGAGGTTAGGAGACTGAATTATTATTTTTCCTTGTGCGTCAAATTGTTACAGGCTGGGTAGGAGGGAAGAATGATCTTTGTTGGGTCTATCTAATCTGTGATTGCATAAGATATATTAACGTGTAAATAATATACCACGCTGATAAGGGAATTTTGTTATTGGCAATAGTCACGTGATGTTTTGTATCGTGTTTTCATTTCAATTTGGATGTTTTCAATGTGCGGCATAATCTCATGGAATTTTGCCTGCTGCGCAGCAATAAGGACGACGAGTTTTGACTGAGAATCCGGGTTGCGATATATCCCGTTAGTTCGGTGGGGCTGGTGACGTCTTATTGGAATTTTTACGCTAGTAATTTTGCACGTTGCGTAACGTCACGCGAACGTCAAATTCTAGCGCTCCTCGCACGTTAGCCGTATACTATCTCCATTAACGACGATACTTGCCAAATCGTTATTACTATACCGATAATGATAATTCTTAGTGACGTTAAGGCCATTTTACAATGCAACGGAACACGTAACACGGAACATATAAGCGGCGCGATATTCAATTGTATATTTACCTAATTCCATTGGATCCTCCAATCGAAAAGGAGAAAATCGTTTTTAAAACCGAGCGTTTACTAAGTCTCTACGATTTTGGCTACGTATTGGACATAGCAAAGATACGGAAGCGGTTTCTAGGGTCGATAAGAATTTTACGGAGCACGTAACGTGATGAGTAACATCGAGCACGCCCCGTTCCGTGGACCGTAACGACTTACGTGAAAAAAACAATTGCCCCGCCAATATTTTCATGCGTGAAATGTCATTACCTGTCACCCGTCATTACCAACTCTATAGACGAGGTCATTATCAATATCGTTAGAGAAATCACATTTCTCTACGATAAAAGTCATCGTGACTTTAAAAATGAAGTAATGATTTACTTATCTATATGAATAAATGCATATACATTTTTTTTTAATATTTATATATTGACAGATAATGACAGGTGACAGGTAATGACATTTCACGCATGAAAATATTGGCCGGGCAATTCTTTTTTTCACGCAAGCCGTTACGGATTACATGAAATCCTTATCGACCCTACAAACCGCTTCCGTATCGTTGCTATGTCCGAGACGTAGCCAAAATCGTAGAGACTTAGTAAACGCTCGGTTTTAAAAACAATTTTCTCCTTCTAGATTGGAGGATCCAATGGAATTAGGTAAATATGGTAATATTAGTGGGCTACTGTCGTTTTCTGTATTGGGAAATCTCTTCTGTGACGTATATCGCTAAATAACGTTATCTAGAGTGTTTTTCTGTTAAAATTCGTCAAATTTAGGATAAACAATTCTGACTTTTATATTAAACAAATTTTCCCTGTAATACATATCTTAGCTAGTGATTGATACTATCATACTTTATGGTATCCTCGATATCATCGATCGAACCCGGTGCACTGATCTAATGAAAAATAACCATCTGACATTGTCATATAGTGATAGCCGTGCCCAATTGTCTAACGAGAGTCGATTTATCATAATACAAAATTGTTATACACTTTACGTATAAGACTCGTGACACAAGATATTAACCCTAATAAAAAAAATAATAAAATAATTTTTAAATACGTTACTTTTTCAATTTGCAATAATAAATATTCGTATCGTGCACGTTGCCAGGAACAAGGAACATCATCTGATAACACATACGATTAGACGCTCAATAAAAAGTGTTAAATCAGATATCCCATTGCATAACATAGCAAGTATTGACTCTCCCAAAGCTCAAAGCGACCTTATCAGCAGCTAATGGTCGTTGCAGCTGTGACAGCAGTGACGTCCAAAAGCGTCCAACTCGCAGAATGGGAAGCGAAGAATTCGGCTTGGTATTCGCTGCCAAAAAATGTAGGCCAAGTAACGCGATTCTAGAGAAAGTCAGCTGGCTGTGTCGAGTACCGATGTCGACATACTATTTACGCAAGAAGCTCGCACGAATGCGGTTACTCGCGCGAGCGACTAATTCGTTAACACGCGACGAATAATACTCAGCTATTTATCGACTCCACGTTATTCGACAGTTGGCAACGATTCAGAGAAGAAAAAAGAAGAAGTCACAACGGACATAATACCTAGCATTTTCTTTTAAACGCCATCGAATTAACCGCTGCGCGTCGTAGGGCCGTACCTAGGCGTAAAGTCTCCCCGAAAAATAAATTCCAATAAAATCGTTCCCCCGTCACGTAATTGCCTGAATCTTTCCTCTCTCTCTTTTCTTCCCCTTTCTCGTGGCTGAGTATCCTCGAAAAAAGCGAAAGTTCATGATTTCACCGTAATCCACGATGATCACGGTGCCAGTGCATCCTTGGAGTAAAAGTCTAGCCTTAGCGTAGGCTCCCTCGCCTCGTCTCGCTGCGTTAACTTTCTCATTTGACTTTCGTATTCTATGAGCAACAGTCACGCAGTCCCGAGTTACCGACGGCACGTACAATTTACATTCTGAATTACAGAAACGATCAGTTTCCATGTATCGATAATATAATTGAACTGGAGAGTGCTTGGCTGACGAAGTTGCTACAAAGCGTATCCGTAGCGAGTGTTATAAGAACGCGCCTGATTCATCGACAGGAACGTCCGCAACGCGATAAACGGTCATGAGAACGCTTCGGTTAAGTCGGCTCTTCCCAAAATAGAAATGTTATTTTTGGTCGACGTACGTTTATCGCGATTATGCTAATCGGTCCTGTATATTTAGCGTCTCCGCTTCCTTTTCGTGTTACCCGCTCTGGCCATGTCGCGGATGATGCCAAGACGGGATGAACCAGAATCCATGCACCCTTGTTATCGTAAAAAGTCAAAGGTCTCGCTAAAGACAAGTACAAAGCGACTGCAGCCAACATTCTGTATAAATACATAAAATTTGGTCCCCAAAAATTTGTATTCTCAAAATGCACGACCCTAACGGACTAATGACTTTATCTTGGAAATACATGTTGAAAGGATAGGGAATAAGACGCGTCTCCACACGCTTGGTTTCGCGGCCTGCGTGAACGTTTAAACGAATAAAATTAACGCTGCAATATTTAAACGATGGGAACAGTCACGAGCGAATTTTACGACTGAGGTTGCATGCAGCAGCGACGCAGCATCAGGTGGCCAGAAGGAGAAAAACCGTGGGATCCTTCGGGCAGGATCAGGGATCCTTTACTGTACGTCACGGCGCCGAGGAGAGACAAAGGAACAAAAAAGAAAAGTAGCAACCAGGACCTAGGATAACGAACAGCCCGAGTCGTATATAACTTCCATCTCCATTGGCAACGGATTCTTCGCCTCCCCTTCGTGCTACCGCGGTCCCAGTGGTTGACTGCTGAAATTCGCAAGCGCGTGACCTTGACTCTCTCGTGCGCAAAATTCTAACGGTCTGCCTAACCTAGCGCAATCCAACCGAGCGTGGAAAGTTTACTAATACATAATGTATGTGTATATATATATATATATATATATACGTACTAACGTAGTACCATTAGATTTGGAACAGAGCGGTGCCACGTTCCAAATAAAATGTATACGGACACTTAACGTGCGAGCCTGTGGCATCGGTAATAATTAATCTTACGCATTTACGCACGTAATGGATTACGAGATTTCAGGTAATGGACTAGAAATTCTTTTTCGAACGATAAAAAATGTCTAGGTCGATTGGAATGAATCGTGAAGCAAAAAAAGATACGGACTCAAAGCTTCAAGCTTGGTACACACAATGAGCGGATACTCAGTGACGTCTCTTGATAACCTTCATACGTCAATTTTATTACACGCGATAACAGAATCCAATGAAATTGAGATATGGAAGCAATTCGATCGTATGGTTCTGTGCATATCAATCAATCGCGACAGTCGCGCTGGTTGATATCGTGTGCGATCTTGAATCTTGAGAAAATAAAAAATTTTTATTTCTAAAAATACCCGGCGTCACAAACCGATGAACGTGCGTCGTGCCCATAAGGACGAAACGCGTGAATAAATAATTCGTTGTAGGCAATCGACGTGAACATGGGTCTTTTCGAGCCGCTTTACAAGTATTTACGCCTATTGCAGATACCTACAATACCGGCCGGTCTATACTAAATATACATATCCGCCTTGACGTCATTTATAAACAATATCGGCTTAGCTACATAGCTCTGACATCGTTTAGAAACAATATTTATATACAGTAACAGCAAACCACCATAGAAGTGTTATGACAACGATACAACAACATCAAACAAAATCTTGTTTATCATAACCAGGAAAACTGCCGGACAGAGAACGCGAAGCGGTGTCCAATAGTCAAAGTTCCCGTGGACGAGTACGTACGTAGAGCAACGTGAGCGTCGAGACGTCCGGAGTGTCGAGAAAAGAGAAGGAGATACAAAGGCAACGTGCAATGGTACAATGCGATAATCGTGTACCTAGAATAAAGGGGAGTCATATGTTACGCAACGGCATCGACTCGATACCACGTGACGATAGAAATAATTACAGCGAAGGCACTATAGGCGGTAGACAGAATCGCGTACGCGTCCATAGGATAGCGTCTGGTGTGAATGCGTATAGATGGATTGGACGAAGACATAACGTAGCGAGGAAGAGAGAGCGAGATAGCACCATAGGGCAAAAGTTAAGTCACGACAGATGCTAGAGAGCCAAGAAGCGTTTCCTATCTGCGCAACTTTGGTCACGGCCAGCGAATAGCGTCACGCATCTGCCCACGCTGTGAATTGTTCTTCTCTCTCGCAGTCACTTCGCGCGAGGCCATACTTGGACCTGGTGATAGTGGAAGGTTAGCAGCGTCGGCTCCTGATCGACAGGCGTCCCGCAGTGTTACAAGCGCAGGATGATGCACCCAAGCGATGGTAATGATAATGCTGGTGTAAGGGTATCAAAGCTGACGACGTTCGCGTTGATTCTCTGTAGAGAGAAAATTGCGAAAACCTTGAAAGAGGAGAGCCGCCTGACGAAGGGTTAGACGAAAATAAAGCACCCGGGATACATTACCCGGGGCCGAATTACCTGCCTTAGCTGGCGCGTGCGTATTTATAAGAGTCCGCTTCTCGGCTGGCCAAGGCCAGCACAGTGAGCTCATCTTTGCATAACCCGACCCAACGCGAGCCAAGTTAACCCGACGTGGATCCGCGCCGTCTCGGTGCCGGGCTAGTTTCGCGAAATCTACATTTCGCGAATGGCGGGAGCGTCGAACCTGGACTACCGTAACTAGCGTTACTACACGCGGGCAGTCGTGCGTATGTAGGAGCAGCTGAGAAAATTCCATGAATACCACGACGTACGAGTTTGATTACGATTTGTTTTTTTTTTCGCTCTTTTTTTTATTTATTTCTTTCATCCCGACACTCATTCCTATTCCGTTATGTACGCTGACAGCAGGAACATTAGGTTGGCGTGGCGCTTTTTTTTTACTTGATGTCCGGCGATCGACAATATTTTTCTTTTTATAAAGTTGTTACGCTTTTCTTTTTTCTTTTGTTTTATTATCTTTCGTTTGGTAGGAAAATGGACGCGTCGATGCCGTGCGTAGGCGCGTGCACGGACGCATGCATGCAAGTCCGTCAGTCACCTTGGCCCTGCCCTGTTGCCGGGCGCGGAAATATGTGCAGCATGATATTGCAGCGAAGCGCGTGGTGACGTAACACGGTCAGTTACGTAACGCGGTCTGCAGTGTCATAACGACACAGCGACGAGCGAGGAGTCGCGTAATCGAATCGAACACTGTTTACGACGCGAGACCCGGCATCTCGTTTTCTCCTTTAAAGAGTTGGAAGCTTCGACCAAGGTTCTTGCCGGCACGAAGGACACGGAGGTATACATAGTTATCTCTTTCTCTCTTTTTTCTTTTTCCTTTTGGCCGTGCCAAGAGGTCAAAGATCCATAGGCGAAATCTCACCGTACGATCTACGCAATATTGTCGAACGGCTCTGTTATTACAGTTTGACGTATACGATCCAGGCCGCGATCTGTCAAACGATCGATAAACAAAGACTGACGTACACGCTACATGGAGCAACGTGTCCGAGACGGGATACATTTTCCCATTCAATTCCCAATGTCGTCCAAGAGACTTTTACCCTGCTTCTAGAAAATCATGAAAACTAAAAAGTACGAAATGAGCAACTCGACGCGAATAGGGAACGGTAACGCTGAAACTTTCGCCGTAAGTGCCGTAAACATTTATTTTCCATCTCCATGGTGGGAACGTAGAAAGAAAAAGGAATAAAAGAAGGAAGACGATCTCTCTCGGTGTAACTACGTAGAAACCACCACTCACCGACCCAGTGAAAGGTTTCTTCTTTGATCGGCCACTCATAGAAACAGCCCAATTTCCCTTCTACACCCGTCAACGAAAAGAGGATCCCGTTATAATTCATCAGAATCATCCCGAGTACCTCTTGTACTGGAAGGACGAAAGTGCATCCCGATGCATATGAAATCTTTTGAAATTCCACGCGAGCCTCTAACGAAGGTCAGAGTCAGCAGCAGTTTCAGTTTGCACCTAAAATTGATCATCGATCAGACCCCGGCGAGTCATCCCATGTCAGAGCTAGTTCACCGCAAAAGTCCTTAGACCAGGTCGTCACATAAAAGCTTTCCATCCTATCGCAACGTTTATCACGTCGGGAGCTACGGCCAATTATAGAAATAAATCGCACGCACATGCAACCGCGACTCCCATCATAGATACGTTATACTTGTATGCCACGCGGCATGCAGCGCGTGCAGTTGTCAGGGCCGCGGTGACCTTAGGGCCGCCTTGGTGCCGCGTAGCCACCTCTCCGACGAGGACCGAAGGTGGGGGGCCACGTGCCGTCGGTGACGTCACGACGCCTCGGTGCATATATACACATAGCCAGCAAATTGCACAACGATCCACGGATACTGCATCCTGGCACGCTGCTGCGCTCGCCCCACCTCGGTCGCCCTCCTCCACGGTCACCTCCTCCACGTGGCGTTGGCTTATCATTACAGATACTAGCCTACATACACTTTGGAACTCCACACGTTAAACTTTCTCCGTTCCATGCATTTTCATGCATCCTAAACGCGACCGACGTAACCTTGATGCATTTACGCCTGGGCACTCTTTCTGCACCGTGCTGGGCTATACCGATGTTTAAATATGGCTGAATTCGCATTAGCCAGAGCCTGGCTTATTTACAGCGTCTACAATTTGAGGTTGCATTCTTAACTCGTGGGGAACTATATTTCGTGTATAGCAAGGCCATAGAGACGCGTTCCGTTATGCATGCCACATATATATAGCGAACCCTTACAATGCATAGGCGATTGATATGCTATCATTGGTGTAGGTACAGTGACTGTAGAAATTTCGTGGGGACGTGCACGAGACTGATGACTGCATTATTATTAAAGCTCGTGTACTCTGTGCACGGAGTCTATAGCACGGTGCACCATAAAATTCTGTTTAAGCTATCCGGGTATTAGCGTAGTGGCTTTCACAAGTATTATTTATTCATGCTTAAAAATACTATGCACCTATAATTCTTTTCTTTTTTTTTTTTACTACCGTTAGATACTCTCGCTACTAGTTTCCATTATATTGATATGTTCAATGGCTCGCCGCGGTAAGATTTTAATTTCACTACCAGTACGGTGTCACGTGCACTATGGAGGATACGCATGACATTCTCCATAATAGGAAAGAGTGTAATGGCTTAGCAGTGTTGTTAGCCAGGAAAGTATATTCTCTATGGCATAGCAAATGAATATACATATAGTACATGGGAGAAATATTCGTGCCGCCATTAAGATGCTAGTGACGATTCGTGCACATATCGGAGGATGAAAGTCTTCGAATGCATTGAATTAGTATCGATTGGTATTATAAGCTCGCGAGTCCCGTATTGCGCTATACGTAATGCGTACAGAGTGCACATAGTGCGTCGAGCAGGAAGTGTGTCGCAACTGTCGACTTGGTCGGCACTTCCGGTATTCATATATCCCCCCCCACCCTTATACAGTACTATTCCATAGATAGATGCATCGTGCGATTTAATCGTTGCAAAATTATTTCAAGGAATGTCAATATCACTGATACCAGTAATTGGCTCGTTAAGGACGATGACGTTTAATTGTTTTAATAAAAATAATTCTAGACGTAACAATTGCGCAATGAACTCTTTAGCTGTTTCTGATCCTATGGGCACTTCCGGTTTATGCTATAAGTGCGATCGTGAACTTTGAGAAAAATTCAAGTCGGGCATTCCCATTATAATACAAAGTCCGATAAGCTATCCAAAGTTCAGGTTCACTTTATCGACGTGCCTTTGTCACTTTTTCATTTTATCGTTCCATCGCTGATTCTAATTAGAGTGAAACGTGCTGACTTACCTGGTCGCTTTCGAAGGTCGAACAGGCACTGGTTCCGTCCTCGATGAGATCCCGGTTGACCTTGGCTCGAATCTGAAAGGATAGATAAATGATAGTGTCAGTACAGTGATAAGTGCAAAATTTTTTAATTCTCACTGCTCCGACATGATTTATTACATATGCTTATTATCATATGTTAAACACGGTAGTACTACTGGTACACCGTATTATGTAATACATGTTCTTGGCAGTAGCGGGAAAATTGTTCATTTCACGGTTCGAGATTATCAAATAGGTAAATACTTGGGTAGTAGGTAGCCTATGCTGGACGGGGTACAACGCGAGAGCAAGATTACGAAACGCTCGAAAGCGCGCCTTTTTTTTATTTCACCACGGCAACGTTGTTGAAAGGAGAAAACTAGTTTCTAGCCGATGGATCGATCGATAAAGATCAATTATTCTAGATCTAGTACTGCACCGTGAACGGATCGAGAGTGCCAATCTTGATCGGTTGCGTTCCGAATGAACGATCACAATTTACTGTTTTACTAAAATTTCTTTTTATTCGAGGATCCTACTGTACACTTTGTGTATCCACTTTTATTACGGAACCAATTTCCTTATGGGGACCAATTCCATCGATATTTACCGTTAAGCGAGATGGCATTCGATTAATATTTTCTCTATTTCTTTTTCTCTGTTCTCAATAAAAAGATTCTTAGTTCGAGTTAGGAAAAAAAAATGTTGGAAATTCCCCGAGCCTCGATCAACCGACTTCAGATCTGCCTTAATGTAATTCAAACGAATTCGGAGCGTGCGTAGGTCGAGTATCAGGGTGCAAGGTTACCAGCTAGTAGACAACCTTTGTCCCTAAAATAGCAGACCTACGTAACTGACGTCTGCTTGATTATTATAATTAATTATAATTATTGCTGCTATTATTCTCATGGTTATTCTTATCATTGTCGTTAACATTGCCTGCGATTAGAGTCATTCGGCAAGTGGCGGTTATGCAGTTGTTTCTCACTTGTTCTTCGCTGCGTTCACGAGATGACACTGGCATTGATAACGATTCTAATGTTAATTTCGATTCTCAATATAGGTAATGACAGACAGTGTAACGATATCGGGCGTCGAAAGTAATGACGATCTGTATAATATACCGATATCCTTGATATTATTATTATCATCAATAATTATAATAATTATCTAACGGTGCAATGCGTGTTCTCATTAAGGAGAGCATCAAGGAAGTCGTACTAAAACTTGGCCTCGAGTTTTCTTCATCGCGCAGTTGGATGTCTTAATAAAATTGGTTCCTTGGCATCGGTAGATCAGTTGGCAGTGTTCACGGTTCCCATTTGGATTTAATGCGGCTCTAATATTCCTTACTTGAATTAAACCAGGATTCCTATGATATTTAGAATTCGCCATAAATGTTTTTTATAAATTACAATACAGCTTTGCAACCAGGTATGTATACTACAAACCTTCTTTTTACGTGGATGATGTTCCTCGAGGTAGTCAGGCACGATACCCTCGTCCAGGGTGGTCGTAGATCCTGGTGTACTACCGGATGAAGAACCCGAGGCGTTATGTTGGTACTGATGATGATGATGTCGATGATGGCGATGGACAGCAGCCTGAAGCCCTGTGGCAGCGTTTGAAGGGTGCGATGAATGGCCGGTGCTCGATGATGGCCATAAGGAATCGGTCGTTGGAGCACCTTCGTCGCTCAAAGGCGGACTTGGTGTACCACTTCTCCAGGAGGCACCACTGCTGCTGCTGCTGCTGTTGGATGTGCCTCCTGCACCTGGTGAACCGACTACGACGCCACCTCGTCCTCCCCAGGAGCCTTCAAGATTTTTGAAATAAAAGAAATAATCAATTAATTGTTGCAATCGTGGTTTGGGCTTTTCTTAATTTTATTTGTGAAAACAATTTTTCAATTATTATTACGTCGTAAAGGTCTAGTTTCAACGTGGCAGTCATTGAGATGTTAAGAGGGTAATTAAAATTTAGTCATTATTTAGTTTATCAGATTAATATAAGAAGTGCAACAAATTTATTCAACGCTTGGAGATCTTTTGATTTTTTCAATGAATTATGTGGTACCGTTGTGGATATCTTTTTTTTGAAATTCAATAATTCATCTTTTATTGCTTTTACGAGATTTTATGAAACTCTCTGTAGCTGTCTATAGTGTGCTACTGTGGTTCAAGGAAATACGTGCTTCTACATAGTGATAGACAGTAATATAATCGTTTAGATAACGTCTCTTGTCACTGTTCCCAAAACAGAAAAATTATCACGGCGTTCCTAAAGGTCGATGCACAATGAACTATCGTTAGGATGGACTTTGTCCTCAGTAAAATTATCTGGGTCGTAGTCTAGTTTGACCAGTAATTTAATAGGCTCAAATATAATACTAGCCAAACAGTACTCATATACCTTTTTAAAGGACATTTTGAAATACACATAACAATCGCATATACATATGACGGGGGGACAATGAATTATTTTTAATCGGCACGAAGTAATCGATTGGCTCGAAATCGATCAGCAGCGCAAATGATCCTTGACCTTGGATTCACAATTCGTGGAAGGTTTCCGGTGCCAAAAGAATCTAAAGGAATTCGTTGGCTAAGCAGAAACCTTTTATCCCTTTGGGCGATTCTCACGAAGTAATAAGCTTCCTGTTGATACTTGGAATTTTTATTAAAAATTTTCCTGATGATTTTTTTCTAAAATTTCTAAAACAATTAACGACTACAATAACTATGCAATATACGCAACGAGCTCTTAACTCCGCGCGAATGAAGTCCAGGAAATAGTATAAATAATTTTCACAGTCAATCGCCATCTTCAGAAGTCACTTTGCAGAATCCCAACTCGGTCCCCGTCACAAGGACTGAAGACACGAAGACGAAGCTTGTTCAGTATCCAATGTAAAAGTATAAAACTGCTATCCACCTTTACCGCAAGTAGGTCGGTGCCATAATTTCCACAGTACCAGCTCTATCATTTTCCTGGTTCTTCACGCGATCTAGTAATAAATTCGAAAATAATCTGTACTCAAGTACGCATGGAGTCGCGCCTGAATTGGCATCAAGTTCCACAACTCCAACTCTTCTTATTCATTGTAATTTTCAGCCGTTTCTTTGGCTGCTTCCAAGTTATCGTTAGTAGGACTTAATCGTAATGAAGTATCCTGCAAGACATCTCCCAGGCTCGGCAGTGCTTTTATAACGTAGAAAACAAAGTTTCTGTACCATGCAACCGATACTAACCATAGTTTTGCTGGCAGTGAAGTGGCAGAGGGTTGTGAGGACTGTGAGGTGAACACGATAGCGACATGAGAACAAGGGCGGCCGTACACTCGTCCATGCAATCACCGCGTTCATTGGTGCGACAACCCTCGCGACCACAGCCATGAGGATTCCATCCGATGTTTGTAACACCGTGAGGTCCACCACTTCCGGGAACGACCCCTCCGATATTCCCTGAGCCTAGACCTATGCTGATGCTACCTCCGCTACCACCGTACGAACGCTCCGAATCATTGCTGGAACTGGGACGTCGTTTTCGGGATCTAAAACATTGTAAGACGAAATTATTAGTCAATATTTATGTGCAGAGAAATTTGGATCGCAATAGAAAATAATTTTTGGTCAGTTTTGACATGGGACATTTTATGGTCTTTTTAGAGTATAGATTTCTATCGTGACGCGTAGCACAGTTCTCACGTTTGTCTAAGACATTAAAAATTCATAAGAATTCGTTCGGTGAGAGTAAAGGGAATTTAAGCGAGGTCAACCAGCCTAAGCACTAGAACGTGTAGGTACATGTCGCAACGTAATGACGATCGGCAAGGTGCAGCTAATCTGTCATGAGATAAGACCGGGACAGCCCTCAGCCGCAAACACCATACAGCCTTAATGCTCGGTCCACTGGTCATTCGGGTCCCGTTTGCGCCAGAACGTTCTAGACCCACATAGAGATCATCATCCGATCGCTATGGAATCGATTCTAACTGCTACAGTGCTGCCCTTCTAACCTTTAGTTTCAAAACGCCACGAGCGCCACTAGCGGCAGTCACGGTTACTTCGCAGCTAGCCATATCGAGGAAATTTTCTTTATCCTCAAGTTTAACGATTTGTTCGCTCTGATTTCTTGGATGATTTCTCACCCTGGATAAGAATGCAGGTCGCGAGTTTGCTCCATTTTATCACCCTGTGCTGCGGCGACGGCTGTTTGTAACGGGGTTGCTATACGTGCTGCGCATGCGTAAACGTATATCAAATAGGTTAGGTCTCCTCTTGCCCCCCAACTTCCCTCGCGTTCTCTCTCACGCTTGCTGTCACGTATCGCCGCTCCCGCTTGCTGACACACTTACGCGTCCTTTGTTATGCTTCGTCGCAACCGCAACCGTAGACCGGTACGCCTTCTCCATGGTGTTTTACTCCATACACCAAGTATTTTCCTTTCGTCATTACGTGTCTTGCTAATAATCCTCCCTTTAGCCCCTCTGCGTCCTTTCTTAACATACCTTTTCGCACCCTGCCCATGATTAAAGGTCTTTGCGATTTGCATAACGTGACAATTTGCTCGAGTAAGTATGTTATTTATGGTATGATATTTATTTTGGAAATTATCTTGAAATTTGAATAATTTTCTGAAAAACTTTTTCAGCAGGACTTAAAAAATATAATTTTTCTTTAATTTTGCTCATAAATTTTTTTACTTTTTAGTGGAATTTTATTAAATTTTAAATGGCAGGTGTACACCTGCCATTCCCTACAACAGGCATATAAGATTATAAACAGGTTTTTTCTAAAAATATATTTCTTTGATTTCTGGAAATTCACAAGTGATCAGCGGTGTATCAATTCTTTTTTTTTTTAATACACGTTTTACGCATCGGTAGGTTCTGCTTCGTTAAGGCACGAACTTCCATCCAAAAAATATTTCCCCCTCCCCCCTGCGCTTTTACCCTTCCCATCGTGGAAATCAGCGCGCGCAAATTAATTTACCCGAGGTGTCACGTTTGCGCAAACTAAAAAGCCACGTGGCAAAAATACAAATAAATAAATAACGACCGCGTTGCGTTTACTTTCGTGGCTTCAAAGAGAGATGGAAAAAGACGGAAAACACGAAAATATTGACGTTTAAATTCATCTGATTTGTATAAGTCCTTCCAGCTCGCATATTAAACCACCTTAGGTACCAAGTGCACTCAACTGAGAGCCAAACGTGCTGCATGTGTAAATTCGGGCGACCGTGCCGAATCGAAAAGGTCCCGAGTGATTAAATTTGAGACTTTCTTGAAACGGATCATTCTCCCGATCATTGGCCCACGAATTAGCCATTGAACTTTCGCTAGCTAGAGACGACTTTCCGATTTCTTAAAACGACATTAAAACAACTCCACGTTATCACGCAACACAATGCGGAAGTGCACACCCGATATGACTTTTGTATTCAATGTTGATATTAATGATTTATGCTAATAATGATCAGTATTAATATTATCTAATGAAATTATTAAAAAAAATTTTTTAATATTCATAGATTCACGTATCATTGATTTACGCTACGTATACCTTACTATACGATAAATTACCATTATTCTCCCAAAGTCAAGGATATGAATATCATCAGCACACAAAGACCTTTGAAGCTGAACGTTCAATGAGCAAGAAAGGAAATGATCGGCATTCGTAAAGCGTATACGTGGAATGTACATTCCAGGCTGTTTCGAGGATACTTTAAGGAAGTCAAGGCCGCGTCGGTACAAGAGCAAAGTGAAACGTTAGCGACGGGGATGACGCGCGAAAGTAACGCCGACCCGTTCGAAAGTGACTGCCGTTTCGAAAGTGACATGCCTCTCTGTTTCTCCCCATATTTTTTCCATCTCTCCTCCTCGCTCCTCCATATCGGGAGTAGCAATTTAACGCCAGACTCGCGCATCCTCGAGAAGATAACACAAAACGAAATAGTCGCGAAAGCGATAGCGCCGACGAGTAATAAAAAAATTGTCGAAAAATCTCAAAGTAACTAAAAATTAGATATTTTGAATTTCTCAAAAATATTTCTCCTTCCAGCCATCCCCCTACCCGATAAAACGAGGGACGAAGGAACTCCCTATTAACAAATTCCAAGTCCGCGTGTCATCCAGTCTCTATCCGGTCCACGGGTACAGATGACCCGATAGTAACTGGGTCACAGTTTCTCAAACTGGGTCACTGGCTTTGAGTATCTAGAAAATGGCTGTCCGTTTCGCAGAAATCTTTTCTCACGTGTCTAGTGCAATAATACGAGCGCCGCAGCCTCGGTTAATATCCAATGACAGCGATCGCCTTGTCCTCGGACAACAGTGACCAAAAATGGACAGCGTGATTTCACCTTTGGTAAAAGAACTTTGAACGTGCGGTATAATTTTTCGAGTTCGAAATTTTTTTTTTTAATTTCAATTTTCATGAGGTCCAAGAAAGATCATAAACTTTTTCTTCTCTCTATACCCAGCACAGTTCAACAGCACGATATCGAGTTAACAGTTGGCTGCACTGTGGTGCAAACACTTTACGGAAACTCGCATCGCCAGTACACTATACTATATCTGTGTACATTGCGCATAACAGAGTTTCAGGTGCATCTCATCAATCACGATGGCAAGTATCCTTTGTTTATGCAACGACTTGGAAACCTATACCGTCCATCTTCCGTCGTCACTGTTAGTTGCTGTGGACGCTCCTTAGGTATCGGTCATGGAAAGGCGCCAAAAGCACGATAGTACCACCCGCACCATGCGGTTAATATCCTGTCACAGGAAGAAATTGAATAACAAACAAAGTGTATGGGGTATATATTATGTATTAGAGCGGGAAATTCAAATGGTCATGATGAACGAAAAGAATTTTCCTTTCCCTAAGGAAATCAGAGTTCACGAGCTGTACGCTTAGAAATAAATCCTGGACTGAACTGCCGCATCGAATTTTATCTTCTCGTGCCATATATAACTTGGAGCGTATGTGTGAGCCACGTATGCGCATTATGGCCACCGACCCAAGTCCAACAGCGGAAAGCGTTCCAGTTTCCAGTACTAGGGAGAAGGAAATTGGGGCGCCTGGTCGATCTGGAATTGGGCTACACTGGGAGACGGGGGGTGGTGATCATCGGGACTGGGGAGGACTGGGACGATGTTGATGCTGAAGTAGACGTGGAGAAGGGAACGGCGGTGGTTCAAGCATAGGAGGTCGACCGTGCCAGGCTGGGTCTGCTGCGGATCGAGGTCGATCGATGTAGCTGGAGAGTCGCGCCGGATAAATGGGTCAGGTACACGGAGCCATGTTTCTCCCCATCCCGCTCCTCCCCCTACACCATCTCTTATCCTATCGTGGGCTCTATCCCCTTATATACCCTACGGCTTTGCCAACCCCCTTCGTTTCTCTTCAGTCACGCTACCCCCAAAGCTACTTGTTGAGGGGACACCCTCTGGCTCGACCTCAGAGAGAATACTTTTTTTTATTTTCAACCACCTTTTCAGGTATTTTTCTTTTCTTTTTTCTCTCGCAGCTCTCCGCAACTGCCGAGAATCGATTGTTACTTTGTCGAGTGTTGAATTTCTTTCTCGCTAAATATTTCAACATTTTTATTCACGTCAGGGTTAAGCGGCGCGAGATGACAATGAAACTGAGAGGATCAAGGAGTGGTAATTCTTTTTGTAAAATAATTGCTCCGACACGAGAAAAAATCTTTGATCGCGGAGAATTTCTTTTTACGAAAGAATATTTTAAACTCGTTTCACTGCGTTTTGTAGACAGTACTCGTAGTTCTGTTGTGCACGAATGGTAGATTAAGTATTTATATTGTACGAAGGGAATGTTCAAATTGGTTTAATTAAAAATTCGAAATGATTTTTTTTACTGAAAAAACATCGTGTCCTCTTCGAACGCCAGTGACCATGCTCACCCAGTTTCCGACAGTATCCCAATAATATTCCACTGAATTCCACGGAACCTAGTGAATCCAGGGTGCCACTGGGTGAAATGAGGTCGCTCGATGGAGGCCGCGACCCATTTCCCGCAGGATCTAGGCGAAGGCAGGACGCTGTTGTACGCTTGTCCGTAACCCCCGTAATAACGTGAACTTTGTTATATAGGTCAGGTCGCGAACGAGCCCGGGTAACCCGGATCTGCAAACGACTCCTAAGAATTGGAAAATATCTCAAGACTTCTATCACAGACACAAACGCATAATATATCCATACGCAACACATAACCTAGAACAGTGCTCCTCGTTTTGTACAACATAGAATATGACTAAAAATCATTGAAAGAAAAACATTTTTTATTTGAATTTTTAAATTCCCGCCAAATTCTATACGACCATCTCTATTTAAATGCTCCTAGTGAAACAATATCTCACAATGACGTAACGTACAGAACATCGTATAAGAAAGGATGGGTACATGATTTATCAACAGAATTGTAATTTAGAAGGTCTGACTTTGATGACCTTCATTTTCTCTTCCTATTTCTACTTTTCGCTTCAGGATTAAAGAGCGTAAATTGCATTTGCTCGAATTCGAGGTCATTTTTTAATTTTTTTGTTTTTCCGCCAAGGACCACACGCGAACAACTACCGGTCTACGGCTTGTATATGCATATAGATACACGTGCGTCTAGGCTACTGCAATTCGTCCGAATAGTCTGTCCATTCGCATTTATGCAACTTTCAAGGTTGTCTCGGCAAATTTGGCTGTACTTCGATTGGGCCAGGCTAGCTTGTCTCCGCTTCATGCACATTCAAGGATCCCCTCGCGCAGGATCATAGCTAAACGATCACCTGAGTAAACACATTATTTATTGAAACCTGACAAAGAATTCATTGTCCACAGTCTAGCATGGAAAATAACAGTTAATTTGGGATTTTTTTCACAAAAAAAAATCAATGTCAACAGTACGTCCGTTGATTTAGGAAGGGTATTCATGTAAAGTAACTCACGTATGACAGTCCGAAACGACTGGTCATTAACAAAAATACGTAACTGACGTTGCAGCGTGACGTCATTAAAAGTTTTTCACGTTACATAAAAAACTTTTTCAATAATATTTCTCTCGAACTCGACGAATCGAAGGCAAGGTACCATAAAGGCTTCAATGTTCTGTGAAACTTCTCTGATAAAGACGATCGCTTGCAGGCCCAATTAAAAGTAAAAAATTTTATTCACAATCAATGAATAATGAAATTTCTTCGACAAAAGTAGGTCCCTTATTCGCGAAAAATGTCTTGTTTACCATTTGACGACGCAGCTTGACGCAAGGGACCTTGAACGCGTTGCGAAACGAGCATAAACAAATTCCAGCCTCCGCAAAACGCAAGAGACGCAAGAGGCGTAAGAATCTATTCCGCCATTAAACAGTCAATATCAACATGTACGACAAGGTGGGAGAATTCAAATTATAAGGATTGTTAAACGCAAACGAATACGGAAGCTCAAGGAGAATCGAAACTTTGCTGTATAATACTAATACCTACGCACACATACATGCCCATATATATATTACGTGACCAGCATATATTCTCAGGTACTAGGTAGAAGATTCTATTCTCCTGATGGTCTAACCTAACCTATACGCCAGCATTACAGCGAAGCCGGCGCTTGCTTTGTCCTCTTCTAGGCTGATGCTTTGTGCGCCAGCAGTGTGGTGGTTGCACCTGACCTATACTCGGGATCCGCGGGTCGAGTATTGATCGACCCAATTCCAGAAGACGAGCCTCCACGGCCGAAATTACGCAAGCTAACCCAGTGACTAACGACGAAAGTTCCGTGCATGCATTATACAGCAAACTATAGATATATGTATATCTGGAGTGAACCCAAGGCTCTTCAGCTATCTCCATGCTTCCCCCAAGAATTTTTCTCTCGTTCGGCCTCAAATTATCCTCTAATTTTGATTGGTGCCGTGACAAGTTACCGCGGTAAAAATTAAGGTCCGTGACTTTCTTTTACGCAGGGGAAAGTCCTTGGTTGATTTGACTTTCGATTCCTTGGTACTTGGGAGTTGTTCAGGTTGAAAATGACCCGTGGTTCCGGGTTGCTTGTGATTCTTTTTTTCTTACGAACAGGTAAGTATACGTAAAGTGTATTTTTAGACTTTATATTTTTTATGGGTCGAGGATGGATCGAAGGGGCGATTTATATGGCGTTTGGAATACATTTATTAGCCGTGGAAAGTTGGCCAAGCGTGTTGGAGCTATTACTGCATACTCTTCAAGACGTACGGTTATTTTGGAGACGGAAGAAAAATATTGAGAAATTTCACGGAGGGGATGGCTGTCTATTTTTTTTCAGGAATTATGAAAATACGTTCGTTAACAGATTTACAGGCAAATTCAAGTATTACGCCGATATTATTTTCTTTAATTTGTATCTGCACTCTCGTAGTTCCCGAACGTTTTCTTCGTGTGACCGAGAAATGGCTACATGCTCCAAAGAAGCAGGTGAAATCACGCAATGCAGCGTACAGAGTCGCGGCCGAGGCAAGAAGTTTGAAATATAATTATTGCAGGGAAAAAAATGCAAGCCTTGCCCAATCGGCAGCGTCAATCACCGTAAGGACGCGTTGCGTGTCTTCGCGAGGAAGGACAGGTTGGCCAACGTGAGAACACGATCTCGCCTTTATGAGCTTCGAATTACGAGTTTTGAATTTCGAACCGGCGATGACTCAACAGCCTCGTCAAATAGAATAGATATAAGAAAAAAAAAGTCAAACAATTCTCACGAACTCATGACTAACCGCAAGTGTCAACGTCATGACGGATCCTCCTTTTTTTATTTACACCGCAGTACAGTGACAAGTACGTAATTGTACTTCGAACAAAATTTCACTGTTTCCAATGAAGCGTTAGATCCATCGTAAAGGCAGTAACAGAAAAATTGATTTTTCATAAATTTTTTTTTTCCCCTCAATAGACCAACAAGGCAACAGTAGGAACAAAAAAGCAGAACTTCCAGCGCGGTATCAGTAATGGGAAGTCCAAGAAAAAGGGTCGATCGTTAAGACATAATTGAAATGAAGCTGCTGTCGGGACTTGGCGCTCTTAATAAATGCATATCTCAAAGTCGCCTTGAACGTTGGTCGCAAAATCCGCTCGTCTGACGTCGATAGGAGACGCGAAAGCGTAGCGGCGGGATCTACGCGGAATGTTTTTGCCGACTAGTATCGTAGGTCGAAGGTAATTATGGCCTTACGTCACGTTTAGACTTCTGGTTCCTAGTATGTAGACGAGAAAAACATTAAGCCGACCTCGAGACTTCCCTGAGCGACGGTCATCGCCAGTACGTCGTGCCATGAGATATTGGACTAATGTGAAGTTTAAATACATCGAGAGTGTATTCTCGAGGAAGATTGCGTCATAACGAAAAATCGTGACAAATATTCAAAGACAGGGTGAAGGTTTTAACCGCGACTTTAATTTCACCACGCGACTAATGAGCTTCCACTGTGACCTTGTATCCAGAAGGTGGTAGAACGTCCTGACGTAGTCACTGCCGGTACTCATTATTATTATTGTTATTATTATCTCTAGAATTGTTATTATTATCGCGAAGAACAGTAAAACGGTATTATTAGTACGAGAAAGTACGAGAAAAAAAAGGAAAACTAGGTACGAGCGAAGAATAAATTTCGTATTAAAAATACGTTTTTTTCGTATAAAAATAGAATCCACGAGTAACCAGGTTCAGCTGCCTATTGGCACGAAGATAGTAAACAGAAAAAAATCTTCATTCAACAAAAAATCGTCAGTCGTAAACGTTTGGATTAAGAAGGATATTTGAAAAAATTTCAAAATACTTTGGGCCTTACGGTCTCTTTAATTTTTCTTTGGGCCCAACGTCGCGTTAGCCTGTTTTTCTTCGAAGACCTACACCCATTGGATATACCAAGTGACTCCAGCCGGCGAGTAAACCATTGGCTGCTGTCAGCGAATGGGCCTTGCCTGGTCCCATGAGGCCCCACTAACCTGTCCTTTCTTGCGATCCACTTAACTCACTGGCATATCTACGTACTTCCATCTAGATTTGCCTGTTTTTTTCTTTTCGTTTCTCGAGACGTCGATCCTCCTCCGCACGTCTTGTTACTTCATGGCCGTTAAACTTTGCGATCGACAATTGATTTGAAAATGGCGAACACGTTAATCCCTCTTGCGTACCGGGATTTGAGACTCGTGTACACGTACATTGATAGATATTCTAATTGGGTTGTATTTTCACGTGGGACTCTTACGCAGGGCCCAAAACTGTTTCCCCATACATAGGCTCGTAACGGTGTTACCGGTTCGAAGTACATGGTCATGGCCATATGTAATCATTTCCTCCGTGTAGACACAAGATCCACGTGTCAAGTATTATTGGATTTCGTCATGCTTGTACTTTTGTTCGTGAACGTGCCAGACTGAATGTCGACTGATTAAACGCTGTCTTCTGCCTGTTTAGATAACGGGTATTGAACGAGATAAAAAAAGAATATCAAGTAGCGATAAAAAGAATATTTTAATCAGACTATAAATTACTTAAAAGGAATTCTTTTTCAACAACGCTTCATCGCGGGCGGTCGTATATCGATAAGTTTATTCCTGGCAAGATTTTATTGGGGGTAAGGCCCAAGGGACTGGCCCACGAGACTCCCCCCCCCCCGCCCCGTCAGGGTGTTTAAATTTTTCTCTATCATGGACTATCCAACGTCTGAAAAATGGCTTTGCGTCTTGCCATATGGGAGAGTAAAGTCTGTATATGGTATCCAGATCCCTTTTCTTCCTTTGTTCTCTTTTGAGCGTGAGGCAGGTCACGCAGGACCAGGTGCTGGGGCCCAGACAGGTAACTGACCTGGGCCAGACGGTTCGAGGCATTGGCCAGGATATTTTACGAAGGTCTAGACACCCTTTGTGGGGGGACTCAAGAAGGAACAAGGACCTCAGACCCTTACCACAACACGAAAATTCAAGAAGGTCAATGTCATCGGTATGGGACTTGAGGCCCTAGTGTTACCCAAACATAATAAAACCAGCACATAATCGCGTATTGTGATTAGTGAATATCAACCTGTACATATACAAAGATGGTCAACAATCTCCAAATTCGCTCTAAGTTATATCAGTTAACAAAACATTTTCAAAAATTTAAAAAATACTTATCCCCAATAGACAGTGGCATATCGGTGATTAAATAAAAAAATACACGTTTTCGAATTTTATCGAATTTTTTTTTCAAAATTATTATCCATCTACATCAAAAATTCACTACGACTAAACCAGACTCCCGAATGCTGACGATGACCTCAGGAGACACTTTTCTTGCTTTAAGGCTTCTAAGGGGCCCCGGGAAGCCAACTCACAGACAATAAAAAAATTCCACGCGCGCTCAGGGTACCAGGTCCTTGGCTCTTGGGCACCCTACAAGGGATTCATCGGTTTTTCGGGTAAAGGTGAGAGACAGGTGTGCAGCGAGGGTGTGTTCACGGTCTGCCAAGCCAATCACGGCCCTTCGAGTTCCATGTCCACCCTTGCCCATCGCAGCGTCCAACGATTTTATCCCAACCGGCGACTCAGGCACGAAATAAAACTTGGCTGAAAGTCTTTCGAAGCTTGATATAGTCAATATAAAAAAAAATGAAATTAACCAACTACCATCATAAAGACGCACGTTTTGGAATACAAGCAAATGCACATATTTGATTGTGAATAGGCAATTAGAATTTTTTTTAAACTGATCAACGTTACTCATAAATTATTTAAAAAAATTGTTTGTCCATTTATCAAATAAATATTTTTTACGAATGTAACGTTAAGAGTGGTGAAACTTTGAAACATACTTCTGCTATGTGCCAAATGAATATGTATCAAATTTTGTACGCGTATCTATCGAAGTGAATTTATTCATGCAGGCAATAAATATTTAGAGTGTTAACGACCTCGACATCTACATAAACGTAGGTGGCTGGCTGCAAGCTGAATCAATACCTTCGAAAGGGCTTTGTTTTTGCTTTCCACGAGCAAACGAAAGTGGTAGAGTCGACGAGTAAATATTATATACGTATACTTACACACGTTCTATACCTATATCTGTCGCTATGCACGTACTTAGTATCAATTTACTCACCCGATAACATGGGGCACGTCGATGGAGTGCGAGGAGGCTCTTTTACGATCACCGCCGACGTCAGCCAGTCTCGCGAAATTTGTATCTTGATCTGCGAGTCTGGCGCTTTTGCGCGACTCCAGCAGTCGAACCTCGTCGATACGTTTCGTGAGACTCATGGTGCCCTGAAGCAGAAGAAGAAAAAAATCAAAATAACAATCAAAAATTCAAACCTGAGCAAGACTGTAAAATATTTAACCGTATTCCACGTAAAATGAAGAGCGATATTTTTTTAAACATCAAAGTTAAAATTTTATCATATTATTTTCATTAAATTATTTTTCTATCAAAGGTAGGAGGAATTTAGAAGAAAAAAAAAGTGGGCCTGACATCCTGCACAAATTCCAGGAATGTTCTATTAAGTTGAAAGCAGGATTTTCGCTTTGTTGCACGGGTATTTTTTTTATTGCTCTATTTTTTATTACCTCCCTTTTCATCTGCCAAGCCCCGTATCGTTTTTACGGCTAGAGCGAAATTTTTTTTATTGTTAAAATTTTTTTCCAACTTCTCTCTATTCCTTCTGTCCATCCTTCCGTCAGTAAAGGCTTTGTCAATTTTGATAGTTAATTAAATAAGACAATGGACACTTATGTGATTAATTACACAGACATTGTATAGCATGTATCTGCGCGATAGGACTTTCCGGTGCAGTTTGCGAGTAACGCGAACGCCTCTTCGTTATCTTTTGACGCACGTTCGAAATAAAAGAGACAAAAAACATACTGAGATATATAAGAAAACGAGAGACCAGACTGAACGCCTGGGAATTTCGTTCGCTGACGTCACATTAGTTTTCCCCGTTATCGTGAGGTTACGTCGATGCCCGCGTCAATCATTAGTCACGCATGAATTACAGTAAATTCAAAAGAAACGAGACATCCCGAGGAATCCCGAAGAACGAGGCCGGAAGTACGTTTTAAATTCATTACTTCCGTCGTCGCTCCTCGCTGTCGGAAAGTTTCGCACGATTTTGTTGAAAAATTTCTCCGGCTGTAAAGTTAAAGTAACATGAGCACACAATAAATAAGTCATTGAAAGTAAACTCTATTTTAAATTTCAATTACTTTCATATTCTTATTTCCTTACCTTTGCGAGTACTTTTAAAACTAGCCTTGTGCTTTATGTACCGTATAAATTTATATATGTATAATTATATGCGATATGGAAAGGTATGCCTGGTGGGATACATGGAGATACCTGTTACATATGTTTTACCACGTTAGTCACACGTGGCTGCATAATTGCGCATTGGGAAATTCGAGTGGTGCCTCTTAATATTAATATTTCACGGTACTGGAAAGCATAAGACTATCTGACACTGTAAGACTAACACCTCTTGAACATTCGTTGCCTACTGTATCTCAGCTGAGTTCATCCTATACATAGTACAGTGCTCATTAAATTTTCTATTTCAAACACACAAATCTAACGTTCACAGTACACGTTAAATACTCAAGTAAGGTTCTACTGCGCATGCGGAATGCGCGATAATTTTTTTAATTTTTCGTTCATCATTAACTCTCAGTTAGAATTAAGGTTAAGAAGGTGTCTAGTGTCATTTTAAATCGTATAAAGTAATATCGAAAAAGAATACCATTTAATGTACTACATTGGAGATTCCTCTTGAGAAATTCTTCTACCTAGTATGGATTTATTCCTCATAGCGGCCAACAAGTTCCAGAAAGAACACCTGAGACAGTTTAATATAAGCTTCGTGCAAACTCGGGTAATCTCGGCATCACTCGGTAGCACTCGGCCTCGCTCGACACTAAAACCGATTCGGGCCGAGGACTTTCTCCGACTTTCAAATTTCCACGCGTCTCTCGGCAGCGGGTTTCTTCCTGGGTTGCGATGAAAGTTGTTGACCTTACGCGCCACGATCGCGATTCGGCATAGCAAACGCCATGACTGGTGACTTTTCCTGAGGTTACGTAACACCCGCGCGCACTAAATCACCGCGTAAACCGATTCCAGTATACGCGTAGGCGCATGTCCATACGATTTCATCGGTGTTCAAAAAACGAATCTCAACTGATTTTTTTCTACTTAAAACATATACCATAGACCAACGGAATGGATTGATATTATTATTGAAATTTTTTTTGCTTCAAAATAGATATCTTTATATTTTTACCTACTGTTATTTCATGCTCATTGACACGAGTCGAAATTGCTGTGAAAACACTTTCTCGGACGTGTCAAATCGAGCAAAACGATCTCCCGTTGCTTCTTTCACTTCCTTTCACTCTCCGTCGATAAAATCGGGACCTAAGTAGATAAAACTCGTAAACAGTACCACCAAGAGCCATCCCAGTCCAGGAATCTTACTACGCAGTTGGGTCCTCGTCACATTGCAATTGCGAAACCGACCGATAGGTGAAAGTGCACTCGTTACATTTCACGTGACGCCCGCGCAGATGGCGCCAAGATCGTTTTCGCTTGTCCTCCATAGATACGAGCTAAGAAAACCGTTGAGAAAATTTTGGAAAGATACCACGAGACACGTTATTTCCGTTAAGGACTTTTCATTGAATTACGTAGTGAATAACAACCAGCCGAGAATATCCTGTGACTCGCCAAATGCGGGTTCACTAATCGGAACGGAACCGCTGTACACGTTCGATTCTCAACCGGTAAAAGATGGCGGCGCTAACCGTTAGTCCTGGACTGGATAATTAGATCTGTTGCGTGATTTATAATATCTACAGGAGCTGGGAATATCTCGAAGAATGTATTGAGCCTGTAAAATAGTCTTTTTAATAATCCCAGTACACAACTATTAATGTTACGACTCATCGTATCGCCCAGTCATATATCTTTTTCTCACAGACCAACCGTACGAAGCGTCACTCGGTCGCGCATGCGCAGTTGTAAATTGACAAAGATAAGCAAAACAAGCACACTTAATTGTCCAGATAATTGAAGCGGTGCATCAATTATCAATGTAAACGTTTGTCCAATTCTGATGAATGATTTGCACCCGACTCGTTCCGTGAGCACGAATAACCGATAGCGACGCGACGAAGGTTCAAGGATGGCCTTTGTCATTGCGCCGAGCGTTGCGACAGTGAATCAGCCGGCGAGAGCTCACTCACCTACAACGACAACTTACCGGAAGGTTGCACCGTTCTGTCTACGTAAAGAGACGTAATGCCAATTGAGAGCGTAGAAGTAAATTCAAAACACACAAAGAGCAGGAGAACGTCAAATCATTATAGAACTAAATCGAAGCTGCGAAATAATCAAGACGCAAGGGGAATTCCCATAACATATCATATCTGAAGGATAAATACTACCATTTATAAAAATCAGGTAATCACACAGTGATAATTTTTTAAAAACGTCAAATAGACATCGGTCATCCATGACTCATGAAATATTAAATTTATTACCAATATTAACCCACCTAATTAGTAAATTAATAACAATTCCACATGTGTATCCTGACTAATCAAATCTCGTGTCCTTAAGCATTCCCCAATAGAACGGCAATCTTACTCATTTCCAGGTGCAGTTTGCACGTGTCCTACACAGATTACTAGTAAAACCGGCTGTCAGAGATAAAAGACGTCCAAGTAAAGTAATACGGTATGGAGAGGTTAATCGTCGTATGGTAGAACAAAGAAATCCTTGAAGACACATAAAATTGCGTTCTCCCCTTATCGCGATGAGGTGTACCATATCTATACTTAAAATAAATCCATACTTAAAGGGGTTTTACCCAATAACAAATCAAGGCGATGAAGAACGACGTATATACAATCTATACATAAAGGAAATTCCTTAACGGTTGAGAATCACTGACGTCACCAGCAACGTCATCGTCATTCTTCCCGTATCGTTTCCCCGGGACGCGGAACTTCGCCATGTGGCGTAACGCCGTGACATTGAATGAATGCGTCGCGTATCTCGTTGCTGTTCCTTTCACTTGAACACGGGGAAGGCACCGGTCACGGGAGTGAACGGCAGTAAATCACTAAGAAAATACTGTACCTCGATGCCCGGGGAACAAGATGACCAAGAAAATTTTAATGGGAGTTCCGGCTAAAGCGGAGTCCTAAGAGCGCAGAATAAAAAAAAATTGCTTACACACAGCCACGAGGATCCTAACGTACGTAGAAAGTCATTGGAAATATAAAGGAGTCCCGATAGCGACCTAAGGTCACCTAGAAAAATCCGAGCCAAGCCTCACGACCGATATACCGAGGCTGCCTATATCCGTCCACGGTCGATCGGTTAGCGTTTCGTTAGGCCGCGAGGCCGTGGATGCCGTAACTGGTCTCTTTACCTCTTTCGCTAATTTTTCGGATCGGATGTATACATTGAGCTCTCTCAATGCTCTTAAGGATCCTGAAAATAGCCAATGGATGTTAACTAGATCGTAGCTTGTGTTGCAAGACGGTAGCTCTTTCTTTTTATGCTTATATATATATATATATATATATATATATATATTCTCGCTGTTGGTACCACTGCTAGTGGCGCGTGTGACGTGAATGTAATTGGACCTAAGTATTTCTTTCTATCCATTCTCTCTCTCTCTCTCTCTCTCTCTCTCTCTCTCTCTCTCTCTCTCTCTCTCTCTCTCTCTCCGCTCGAGATCGTAATATCCACCACTGGTATTACAGTATTATTATCCGTTAATTAGCAAATTGTTGAGTGCGTGTACGTCACGCTTCATGTATCTGGTCCCTTTCCTATGGGCGCAGTTACTATTATTCCATTTGCTATTGCTGCTTGCGACTGACTGCTGGTAATATTGTCGTTGCTTGATTGTACCGATACGCCGTATATCTGCATAAGATGAAAATGACATTTGCTATATGGTGTAATGCGATACACTAAAGACGTGTATATATATACACATATATGTATACACGCATGATTGACACGATGATAACCCAAGTAAACAGTATAGTAACCTATATCCGCAAATCGTTGTTATATTGACTGTAAAGATATCTGCAATTCGCAATATAACAGCAAGCAATTTCAATGTATTTAAGCTTAAGTACCATACAGGGTGGCACGAGTAATTTAAGATTTGAAAATGATGACCTAACTGCTTACGTCATTAAGGAACTGACAGTCCAAATTGAATGAGTTAATAATTACCGGTAGAATGTGTCCGGTGGTAAAAAAAAATGAAGAAAAAAGGAAATTATAAAGTAAAACAGAAAAACACAAGGATATACAAGTGCGAAGAAGACGAAGAGGCAAAAAGGCCATGAAGACATCTGTTAGAAATCCAATCGGTGTCACTGTGTCGTCAGTGACGTCACCGTACAGCAACGCAAGAAGGAGCAGCGATAATCTCTGGAGGTTGACAATGACTTGTGAAATAATAGTCAATAGCGCAATGGGGATTCTCTTTTTTATTCGTATTTTTGGAGTCAAGAATTTTCTATCTTTCTGGGAAAGCAGGTTTGGGCGAGGCGTATTAACCGGGTCACATAAGATAGCGTTTATCCGCCAAAGCATATGTTGAGTACACGTGTGACGAACACACGCTTCCGGTTTTTGTCTATGTCGAGGTATCTTCAGTGACCCACTAGAGAGACTTTGAGTAGAAAGATAACGAAAGTGACAGACACTGTGTCAATAAGAGAACAATTATTAAGGTGCCCTGGAAACAGTGAGCACATAATTATCCCAGTAACAAAATTACAAAAAAAATTTGTTTAATGCCATAAAAATATGCTATTTAAAATCCCAAAATTTCATCAATAATCCATTACCGAGGATTAGAGCGGTACACGTTATTATCGACCTGTACGAATGTCAGCATCGAATTGGACTCGTAAGAATGTTCAAACATCGTTTCTATTGACAGAGAGTGAGAGAGAGAGAGAGAGTGAGAGAGAGAGAGAGAGAGAGAGAGAGAGAGAGAGAGAGAGAGAGAGAGAGA
>JARQTJ010000514.1:171879-187299 GCA_030142635.1 Trachelus troglodyta | reverse complement strand
GAGAGAGAGAGAGAGAGAGAGAGAGAGAGAGAGAGAGAGAGAGAGAGAGAGAGAGAGAGAGAGTCCTTGGCCTGCTCTAATTTTATCGTTATAACCCAAAAGGAAAGTATCGTATGGTCGTAGTGAGTCGCGGTCACACAATTACGACTGAGCGAAAGTGAAATTTGAACGACATCGAAATACCATGTATCGAGCGTGTAAACGACGTGAACCCCGAGCGCCGTGAAGGATGCTGAATAAGACGGTCGAAAGAGTGCCAGCGGTGAAAGAGAGTACGGGGGCGCCACGGTGCGAGAAAAGTTGGTACTGACGAAAAGAGGTATGGAGGATAGTGGGGCGTAAGACTCCACGACGCGATGTAATAGCAACGTGGAGGGATGGCTGAGTGAGTGTGACGAGGTGCACAGGGCTCTCGTGGATTCTAGGCTGCGACCCACTTCGCGATATCATTTGGGTCATTGCGTTATAGAGCAGTAGCTGCGACGGCCCGGACCGAACCAAACCGGGCGAGAGTAACCTAGGTCCAGTTCCCGGTGAAATTCAAGCCGCAGAGCTACAAAACGCGTTTCACCCGTTAGCCGGTTACGCGCAATGTGCGACTGCCATACCCGAGCCACGACATCAGTTCCACTTTGAGGTAGCTTATTGCGTAATTTATGATTCGGTTCGTAAGGAGATGACACCTCTTAAAGTAAAACTGATGTCACGGCCCGAGTACATGTTAGTAATAACATGGTACACTATGCATAGAGCAACAAGGGTACTATTCGGACGTAGCATTCTAATGTTCCAGGTCAGGCTGATCAAAGTGATACCGCATTAAGTGACAATTGTTTAGAATAATTAAAAAATAATTAGAAACACCAATATCGCCTGTATAATTACGCTGCTATAGCAGTATAATTATATATTACGAAACTTGAAAATTATTAACTGTGATTGATAGCTATAATATCATGGCTATCGTGTATATACGATGTTGTCATGCTATACTGATATCACGATTTATGTACATAGAATTATCTTATGTTTAAAGTTAGCTGCTCGATCAGCTGTTTTGTAGTCAAATGACAATTGGCAATGAAAGGTTTGTTGTTATTCGTATCGCATCATAGAAATGAACCTTAGGTTAATGTGTAAGCCCCATCTACTTATCTGACTAGTGACCGTGGTACTTGGACCGGCGGTGCTATATATATATATATATATATATATTACGTGGCACTATGATGACATCGACATAAACGTCCTGTTAACGCATGGCATTGTCATATGTCAATGAATGTTGTTCCAAATTTATATATCCAACCCGAATCAATGTATTCCCACGCCACGATATGTATATATTGCAGCGTTGCTAGAGCATTTAGGGTTAGCGCGCTTAATCTGGTAACCGAAGATTGTTTAATAAATTCATTTCTCAATAACATGGAAATGGCTGGATTGATTTTAGTCTGCGAGGTCTTAAAATTTAAAGAAAAAAGCGCGCTACATTTTCTCATACCAACAGAAAATGTTGTTCCATTAAAGAATAGCACTTCACGTGATGTATCTAGAAATCAAATGAATTAAAAAAAAATTATCCGAATGAAAAATCGACTCCCTTGAAACCATAAAAATTTTCTCTTAAACTTTTTCCCAATCTTGGATAGTAACGGAAATAATCGAGGTGCACACTTTCGGTTAGACACCCTGTACATAGTTCATATACGTATATCATAGGAACGCGTGCGCCTTCCACCCGGGTTCTCTACGCGCTTCTAGCGACAGTCCAATGTTATATCACACGCAACTATTGCGTAAAGCACGCTCTGTCAGCAGCCAGCCACGCTTGCCGCCCGTTCGCCTTTATCCCTTCTTTCAGTCCATTCCGCCATCCTTGCACCACACTGCGCGGCAACAACGCAAAGCGATCGACCTGCCATCTGCAGAAACTTTTCTCACTAACCGAGCACGGCTAATCCTAAGCTTCTTCGGTGCCAACAAGGAGCGTCTAAGTGAAGATTTGTTGAATGTCTAAATTGAAAATTCTCGTGGAATTGAGAAATAGTACTTTACGCCACTAGTGAGGAAAGTGCGTGATTTCCGCCGAGTGCGAGGTTTGCTGCCCGAACGAAGCGACGGCAACACGAGCACGAGGTGAAAATCCGCGCTCCTCCCGTGTGGTATATACTACTTTTTACCCGATTATTTTTTTAATAAAAAAAAAATGTTTTCGATTGAAATATATATGTATGCGTCAACATGGAGTCATATGGACAAGGGAACACGTGCGCGTGCACGTCTAAACGACATACTTTTCTAGGAAAAACGGCGACCTTCGTCTCCTACCAAGAAAAGCCGTGACCACCTGCCTAGTTTCCTGGATGAAATCGTTTGCCTGGAAAGCCGTGTTTTTGCACCCCTTGCGATAATCATGCCAGTGGCGATGCAGTGTAGTATAGATCCGGTGTGTATACAAAGAGGGGGGAGGTGGGAGGAGGTTCACCCGATATACGATACTGATAAAAATCAATGATCGCACCACCGAACGGAATGAATATTAATTTGAAATGAGAATAAAGAGCAGCAGAATATTTAGCGCTGTTATCGTAAGCGCATATCTCAGATAGGCACACAGTTAGAGATTAATATAATTGGAAAACGAAGGTAGAAACCCCCTGGAAAAATATTTTGCATCAAGCGTCATAAACAATGCGTGCATTGTCAATTATCGGCAGTGACACTAGTAATGACGTACCCGTGTCTTGCACAATTTTTATTTATCAGTTGCAATGACTTTTCACGGAACTGATAAAGCATCGTTCACACATTGGGGAGCCGTACGATAATAGCAAGGACGAACGTTTATACTAAAACTCGGAAGTGACTCGGTGACGAAGGTATAGAATTTTTCTTTCTGGATTGTACATTCCCTTACGGCTCTGTGTAGCAGGTTCCTGACATAAGACACTTGAGCATCGGTCGCCACTACCGGAAACGATGGTCGCGCTTCCGCGTGGAAACGGCGCGTGGCTTCTGGAATTCAGGACAGCGGACGTCACAGTCGTCGTGGTAGCGTCGACTCCACGAATATTCCTCGTGTCCACGTAGCCGTCTTGCGCAATCGGCCATTCGGAAATACCAAGGCGCACCGGCTGCAATTCGTTTAATTGAAATCGTCAACGGGTAGTCTGGATCGTACCTGTGTGTATAACATGTATCGGCCAAGAGAGCCGGTGAGCAAAGTGGAGTAAAGTAAATCAAGGCGAGGAGAGTGGCGAGGGAGACCCTGGCGAGTTTCTAAGCCAGTGACGATTTCGACATACCGTCTCGTCCGGGTTCCCGAGGTTCTTCGCTTTGCCGTTCTGCATCGGGTTAGAAAGAAAGAGAGAAAGAGAGAGGGAGAGAGAGAGAGAGAAAGAGAGAGAGATTGGCCCTCTCTACGACCACCCACTCCTAGACCTATATATATACCCCCTTCTACCCGCCTTCACAAACGCTCCTAGAACTCAATGCTGCTACTACTGCTGCTGACGCAACCTTGTACTCCTGCGCGTGCCGCAAGAGGATCGTGTATGCAACGCATGAATTATGGAGCTACCATAATGCTAGGTTAGACTTAGTTATTGTGCGCCGAATGTGGATACGGCCTAAGAACTTCAGTGCGAGCCGATGAAGATGATTTAAACTTGATATGTATTCACCTGGTTCTTGGGTATGCCGTGCTTCTCCTTTCACAGAATTATATGGATCAGTTAGGTGACTTAAGGTGAAGCAAGATGATACAGATGGATGCTGAATGGGAATAAATAAATGTTATTAAAGTTTTTTTATGAACACAATGGATCGCGAGGATTTTTTAAAAGCATACTATGTGGTCGACATAGAAGGTATAGTTTGGTTATATTTCTAGGCGCTGTATGATATATGGGCCTTGCAGCGTGGAATACGATCCCTATTTACATAATGCGATGTCTTTTAATACTCATCGAAATTCTTTGCTTGTCCATTCACCCCGGGTAATTACCCAAGCGTTGTTGGGACTGACTCCTCGTGACTGGGCCCATTGAAATTCGCTACCTGCACATCCATCACGGGTCGATGTACGTGGGGCATAGTTATAAAACGGTCCCAGACGATGCTATCAAGATCTGCTACTTCATACGACTCTGTTTCTGGGTCAATAAACTGACCCAAGTTCGATAGCGGGGAACCTTTTTTTGAGCTATCGAATTTTTGTTATGACGAGTCGTCACTGTGGACGGTGTTATATGCGCCTCGAGTGACGGCCATGGTGAACACTTGAGAGTAAGAAGTACTGCCATTACACGTGGCAAAAGGGCTCTTATAATCGGGGACTTCTTGACAAATACCGAGCGCCTTTTAAATGACTCAAACGACCTTTGCAACTTTTCTCAATGGGTCCCAACTAGTAAATATTGGTTTAATTCCATTTCGTAAGGTTTACAGGACCTTGTGGCGGGGGGCCTTAAGGCCCACGATCCATTTCTTCATACCTGTAAAGGGCTTTCTCGCAGGTACATACTTTATAGGCACCGGAGTAGATTGGAGACGAAACTCCAATAAGGGCCTTACTACGCGACTAGGGTGACCTAACGTCCAATAAGGCCTAACTCTACGTACACGTGCATCGCTTCCTGGAGGGAGCCTGATTTCCAACTACGTGCTAGACTAACTATCGTTCCCACGCAATCTCGCACGTGTTCTGCAGGTAGACTCGACGGCATAAAGCTCCGAATTCCAATGCGCCGGACTCTGCCTAGCACTTACGTATTATGCACAGGAGTTCCATTGTTTTCGAAAAATCCATTCTCCTTGTCCTTCGGCCATGTTAAACTAGACCTCCGAACCTTTTAAAAGATGAAGAGTAAATCTGAATATACATGGAGCCTTTTTTTACTCGCGACAAAAGTTCATTGTAAATTGTTATTCGCAGAATTCCTATCCTGCATACCCCTAGGACAGTGCATCCTTCAGTAGAAACAAATATTATGCATATAAACAAGCTGAAGTGAAATTAATGTCTTCCCGGTTGTACATTGTGAACAACGCTTTAAATGCTATAGAGTCTAAGCGGCATCCAGCTGGCCGTTCTAGATCGGAGCCACCTACTCTCACTTTTGCCTCGCTTCGTGGCCGACCTATGTCGGCTATGTCCTACTTAGAGTTGGGCATAAGAAATTAAGAAACGATCTTCGTTCAATCAGCATACAGTCTGCCGAATTCACGAGAGAAAGTGGAAAGTCGATGCTCGTCATTGTAGGCTAATGCCGTGCTTTAAAGGCAACTCGACTATATCGCCCCGTCTATAATATTACGAACTACGCTGTTGTAACAGCGTCTATACTCCCAGTACTACCGATTAAGCCCCGCGCCTGTACATTGCACAGAGCCATGCTCGAACGACCGAACATAATTTCACGTTTCAGGATATCAGCAAAAAAATGTAAAGAATGACGAGAGAGAAAAAGAGAAGATTATATACGTATATACTGCTCACAAGGAAAGTATGAACGGTCAGAAGTGACAATTCAAAGAAAGAAAACTAGCACGTTGAATCGCATGCGCCATTGTTTCCGCCATTTCCTCGAGATAATACTCTGTGGTAACCCGGCAGCGATCACTCTTGCGTAACCTATTTACCGTCTAATCGTAAGTGGCAGTGACATAACCTCGTCTGCCAGATCAGCGGTGTACGAGAGGATGCGTTAGCTCGCGACTAAGACTTCTGCGCATGCGCACTTAATTCATCCAACTTGCGCACAACCAATAGAAAAGTCATTCTGCGCATCGGAAGAAGACGGCCGGGTTCCAACGGCCGAATTCCAATTTAAACTCACGATCACAAGAGACCGTTGCCATTTCCCATTAAAGCCAACCAGTATCTTATGTCCCACTAAGAGAGAACAAAACCCGATCGACTTGTAAATAAATATCATGCATCGTTAGTGGGCCAGACAATAATAACGAACGCGTTGCAATATTATGCTCCTTATTAACGATAACGAGTGACATTAATATGCATTATGGGAAAAAAGGAAAATATATCTCTCGTTGATGTACTACTATGTTTACAAGCTAACCTAACCTATCGCCAGACAAACCATCGCTAACGCCGCAGCACCAGTGAGATTCTTACTGGAACGATAATGCAAAAGATAGCGCAACCTCTCCCTCGGATACTCAAGAATTACCATGAGCAACGATGATCGCTTCCCATGGTTATGGTTAACGAAGAGAATTCAAATTGATATTAACAACGATACCTCAAGCGAGTAATTAATACCTGAAATTGGTACGTCAAGGATATCCGTGCAATTGTACTGCGAGAGGCAACCGGCGGAATGAAAGTCAGGCGATTCAAAAACGGGACGCGAAGCCAGTACAGCATCGTAGTTCGTTTAAATGCTGTGTTGCGGTGTTCCTGCATATTCAGTTGATTCGGCTGCTTGGTCTCTTCTGGTCGCGTGACGTACGACCCATCGCGCATGCGCTCAACGTTGTTTACGTCGGCTAAGTTGCTCCGCCTATCTTTGGCTCCACGCAACCAGATCTTACTCAACCTCGCACGCGGGGAACTCTGACACCCTTAATACCTCTCATCGTGCTACGTAGTAATGTAGTAGTACGGTGCTATAGTATGATAGTACGACGGAACAGCACTATCCCAGCGTGTATTATAGTAATCCAAACTATACAGCCGTAAAATTTGCTCCCATCGCTACTATTGCTGCTTCATACCAAACTGTACCTATGAGACTTGCTTGACAGAGCGTGAAGTAGATTTGCTAAACGTAACAGACAATCCGGACTACGGTAGCTTTCTGGTTTTACTGTACTTATTTTTTTTTCAGTACTGTGAACTACGGGTTTCTCCACTTCAGATACACGATATTTGGTATACTGTTTTTTCCGGTAAACGGACTGTACCGAAAGTTATAGTATTTAGGCACCAGGGAAATTTACTGTCAACGAGATTGGCAGTGCGATAACGTCGCTAATGAAGGGTATGCTCCGAAATTTACTGCCAGTAATGCAGCTAACGCTGTCCTTATTCTTTTATACGTATCTGAGTGAGATATAATTCCTTTTGCAGTACTGTCAGCCAATTTCGGAACACACTTGAAATACTGACAAGCGACGAATGAAGGAAAACTACGTGTTACACTCGAGTGACGTCGCAGTTCTTTTGGACGCGTTACATGACTCTTGTGATGTATTTGAGAACGAGGGTAACAATAACAATCAATAATGAAGATGCCTCGTACTTTGGTAGGACTGTTTTATATTAAATTGTTGTTGACCTATTTTTTTTTGTAGAATAATCATGCGGTATAAATCTTTTGAAAATAAACCGGGTGAACCAGTGACGCTATGGTCAAGTATTCTTTGAGTATGTTTATCGTATCACTGACGAGACTCTGTAGCAACGCGCTTCATACCTATTACGAATCTAGCCGCGCCCGGCTAGCGGGATCCGAGGCCACGTAGAGTATAGGTTTCCATGTTGTTTTCATAGTGTGTCTATAGGATGAACGACAACGTAACTTTACTAAACCACAGAATAAGTGTTGTATTCTCCTTGTCTATGTCGAAACGGTAATTCTTTATTTAAGGGGGAATGTAACAGGCTACCGGTACGTATGACTTGTCATGGACGATTCTAGAAGCGAGAAAACTCGGCTGAAAAAGGAATGTTAAGGGTTTCAATTTTTATAGTTTTAATCCGGCAGGTAAAAATATACTGCTTTACGAGGGTTGGCGATTCTGATTATAAATGAATAACGCTGTCATTAGTAGGAACTTTTTTTCTCTCATGATGCTAAACGATAGCAACGCCTCTAGGGACCGGCAATAGCGGTAAATGGTATTATTGCGTACAGCATCGCGTCAGATGATAGGACTTGGCCAACTAAGTTACGCTATATCTCGGAAAATATTTTCATTAATTCACATGCAAAACGAAAAAAAGAGACGACTGAGCCGCGCGCATCATCTGTTTATTTCTGTGTACATACAAGCAACCAGCGTGCGGAAAGCGCAACAACTTCCAAGTCGCAAAATTCTAGTAATAAAATATTCTTTTCTTTTTATATTATATTTCCTCGAGAAATATAAAGGCAAACTATTTTGTAATGAGGATTGCCACAAAGCATTTCTATCAAATTTAACGTAACGAACGTTTTATTCAAATTGTTTAAATGTCATTGTGGAACGACGTTTTTTCAGAGCGCAACAAAATAGCTTCATAAAAAGTAAGTTGTCCCGACACAAAGAGCGCAGTCTGCCGAAAGTCCAAAGGCAATGACTCTCATGCATCCAACGACTGTATCATTTACTTCTCTTTGTTTTCAGCTCGCTTGCATCGCTCCTGGTCTTTCCCCTACCCTCCATAATATCCTATGAGACACACTGTCGACACACGCATGCGCGTTACAACGAGGACGCCCATTTGATACACTTTAGGAACGAGGTCACGAAAATTAAATTTTCTCATTAAATAGTCGGCCCCTCCCCCTCCCCCTCGACTCGACGGACGATTTCGACATAAGGTATGCAGCCACGTAAATCCAGGAATTCGTAAAAGAACGAATTTCTCACTTTTTCAAAAATAACCTCGAAAGCAACTCGATGCACGGGTGACACAATTAACAGTAAACTTTGAAAACATATTTTAACATAATGTCACTCCAAGGACGTAATACGATACAACTCGATCCCACAATATAACAAATCGATTCTTTTCATGAAATTCTAATCACATTTTTTCAATTCGACACAATCGACAACTGTCATAGTGTCTCGCGTGAATCAGCACTGGCAACCAAAGTTTGTTGGCCTTGCCGCACGAGAGCGCCACTTCCGGCGGGCTAGGATCATTCGCCGGGCGGGCATTGGCATTGGCGGTTCACGTCGGCGACGACGTCGACGACGACAATGATGACGATCGCCGGGCTGACGAAGAGCGCACCAGGTGTAATCTCGCGCGATAAAATGGCACATGGTACGCTTGTTACGCCAGTTACAGTTCTTTCGTATGTATTAATAGTAATGGGAATGATATAGCATCGTTTCTAAATTGACACGGAATGATCATAAAGAAAAAAAAAGAAACACCAGTAACCAACCATAATATTATGGTTATGAATAAAAGGATGATCATAGTAACTTTTGAGATACCCTTTTGACAGTTGCAGCGGACAGTGATAATGTAATGACGATGACACGTGGACAAGAAATTCCTTACTACTATTACTGCCCTGAACATACTATTGAATTATTATCAATAAATGTGAGACGGTTATCAGTGCCGTGACATACATGCTAGTCATAACGTGTATATGTGCATCTCGAAAGCATTTGACGTGTGGACGAACGATGACTGTGTTGTTATTTACCGCAATGGACGTAATGGCGGGAAATTTATTGATCCGATTCACTTATTATTTTTCGCTCATGTATTTTTTTTATTATTGACATCTTATAGATTGGGTATTTAACGAACGATGACAGTTGAGACGGTGGTTACCAAGGTAAAAGTTTTAAAGAGCACCACTATCATCGTCATTACTATTACTATCTACTCTACTCTCTGTTACGTGAATGTCGTTCAGCCAATGGTGTCCGCTCGAACGCGACGAAAGTAAAAATAAACATTGGGCTGCGTAGTACCGTATTGGTATTTAAGACAGACCGTTACTTCGTTCTCCTTAAAATGCCGAAAAAAGTTTGCCTATAACCGTTACCGTTACTGTTACAACGAGCACGAAAAGCCGGCTATAGTATCTTGTTTATTTTTTCACTATAGCAAAATAAGACAAAGAACGTCACGCTTTGCTACTAGCGGCGACGCGCGCAACTACGCTTTCTCTATACAATTCTAAATCAAAGGAATGTCATAATAAAAATATATAATTATACAAGTGCACAACGAAAACTGCTTCAATGCAAAATTTCATACGCAAATGTATCTCGAATGAAACATCGATGAATTAAAAAAAAGAGAGCGTCCCAAATCTATCGGTGACACGGTCATAAATAGAAAAGGAAAGAATGACGCTGCGACTGTAGCAGAAACAAAAGAGCATGGGTATGTGTTACGATAGTAAAGCCGGTAGCAGATTTTTAGTTGGAGTAAGAGACTGTAAGTGCAAAGAGGTAAGAAAACAAAACACAGAGAAGAATGACTGAGTGATGAATGAAAGTAGTAAAAATGTGAAGCCTACCTCTTGACCATTGGGCGCAATGATCACGTCAACCTCGTCCAAGTGCTCTCGATGCTGAGTAACCTCGGCGTGTATCTCCCGTCCGTTATAGGTGAGATAGACCTTCTGTCCGGGCACGAGTATAGCTGCAGTGACAGAACCAAAACCAGGTCCAATGAGGTCCCTGTCAGAGTACTCGGTACTTGGACTCGGTGGACGACCACCTGGTACCGCGTCAAATCTTACAGAGTACCTTGTCTTGGGAGTAATGCTAAGTCCAGATTCGGCAGTAGTACTCGCCGGTGTTTTCACTGCGTGAATTACGCCACTGTAGTATTTACCGTCATTCCCGGGGGCGCAAACCCTCGTGCCGATGATGCTACGCTTGGCCAGTCTCTTGCCCGTCGACATGGCCACGCACTTAAATACCACGCGTACTACTTAACTAATCGGGGTAACTATGCACTGCACTGAGAACCACTGGTCCTTAGGTCATAGCCCAGGTCTCCGCTGAGCGTGCTCGCCGTTAAAGGAACTCCTCACAGAACGCACAAAGCGATGCGGTGGTATGCCTCGTCTCCTGGCGGACAGCATAATAGCAAGGGAAGTGCCCTCGAAGCAATTGGCTAGACGAGCCGTTCCGTAAGAATTGAATGATTTTAAAAAAAATGTTGCTTTCAGGCGAATTACGATTTTCTCGATGACGCAGTTTCTTAGATCGAACCGCGAGCGGACATATGACACGGCACAGCTGGCCGACCGGCTGGGACTGAGGACCGGGCGGCTTTCACTGCGCCGGCCGGCCGCCCGGGAAAAACAGCTGATAGATAACAACAAACCCACGTGATCTACTCCTCGACGCTCATTGGCTCAGCGGCTGACCTACATACTCCCATTGGTTCGCCGGGCGGAGGACAAGAAGAACGGGAAAAAATGTGCGACTGGAGACCGTCAACGCGAAGACCTTCCACTGCGCAATGTTCATATGACACTCTATTGTGACATTTTCGATTTTGTTTAATTATTCGATAGTACGTTGTAATAGGTTAGTTTGGATCTTTGATATATCACGATTTAAAATCGTTCTGTATACCGTAGATGTATTACGAAGGCACTTCTAAGTTATGCGCCCGCTGTTGCTCAGCTGTCACAACGCGGCGGCCATTTTGTCATCAGCTGAGGAAGCCGGTGACGAAACGCCTGAGAGTGGATTCCTTTTTAAGGCTCGTAAGATCTTTGGTCAAAGCCATTAATCGTACAAGACACTCCCACGATGTGCTCTAACATAATGTTCTAAATATATCAGTAAATACAGTGTTTTCGTGAAAACTACGAATTAAAGTATTTCAAGTAATTCATTTATATACAAATACCAGAAGATACCCTTCGAATGTTTTTATAAGTATAAAGGTAAATGCGATTCAGCTGTCAAGCACGGCGGCCATTTTACATCAGCTGAGTCTACCGGTGACGACATTACTCGAGTGGAGTGTCTTTCGTTTTAAAAAAAATTAAACATCTAACCGCATCCAAAGAGAATTATTCGCCAAGACTGTTCACCGTCAATGCTCCCTGTAATTTCCCGTTGACTCTCTTTGGAAATTGACAGAACTCATCCTTTGTCTCTGCGTTCTGATTTCCGGGAAAATGGCGGCCGACTCGTCGTTCCTCTTTGTTCCATTATTCCTATCTTTACGATGTATCTTTTATTTTCTAATCGTATATTATTTTTTAACAATACCTACCAATGTCCCACTATCTTCCTTCTTTCAAGTGATTCTTCGCATTCTTTCACGAATTCCCATCTCGGTACCGTTCTTCGCTTAGCTGTCAGTGGCGATTTCCAGTTTGCATCAGCTGGCCGAGCCAGTGACGAAACGCACGAGTGGAATATCTCAAGCAATCACCTGTCTTCTGTCAGCTGGGCTCGGGGACAGCCAGGAACGCTCAGGGCCGTCCTTTACTCAAGTTAAACATCACTGTCGTATTTTTCTTCATCAACATCGCACTCGTACCTCGAATTAGCAATGATGCTATCCGCAGCGATTTTCTAACCACTCCTGATTGTATATTAACTCGACACAAGACGTAATCTTAGAACACCAAAATTCAAGTTAATAAAATTGACAGCACAAAATAAATTATATTTTAGTACATATTGATTACTACAGTAGAACTTCGACAATTCGAATCTCAAGGAAAACGAAATATGTATCGAGTTATCGTAGTTTCGACCTATCAACTTTTTCAAGTTATAGAGGTGAAGCATTAGAAACTTCGAAGATTCATAATCTTATAGAGGTTTTTGACTTATTAAATTTCGAGTTATCCAAGTCCTACTATATTATCAAAGATAACCTTACAGTTATTAAATTTTCCTGTAATCTTTTGATATTATCAAATTTTAATATTATCATTATTCTTCGCTGTTCTCTTAATATTTGTTCGAGACCTACTAACATTAAAAAATTACTGATAATCAAACGCGCTCAGATTGTCAGAGATGCGCGAAGAAAAATGAGGTTTTAATTTCAGACAGAAAAAGCCTCAAATTTCAATATTGAATCCCCGAATCGTATGGTAACTATAAAACACATGAAGATTATGGCAATAATGATAGTCATACTTAATACGTAAATTAGTATATTTTTGGCTCATTATCGTAGACTATGGTATTCCATGATAAAGAAACTTCATTTTTCTCAGTGTAGGTTTAAATCCTATGCTATACCTTTAACATCCTTTGACGTTCGCCATTTACTCATATCGTACATAGAAACAATTTGTGTTATGCGGTCGGCGATATTCCTCAGATAAACACAGCAAATACTGATTCCGTAGTCCGAGGAATAACTTGAACAATGCTTGGGGATTGAAAAATGTAAATGGGAGCTTCCAAAGTCTAATACGTTAATCATAGAGATATTTGAAAATGGCGGTACTATAGTCTCTAGATATCCTAACTTGCATAATGAATGCTACAGTTACTATTTAAGTATACAAGGGAGTTACAGCTGATTCAAATACTTTAATGATTAATCAATACATATATACGTCATTGATAATTATATTATATTTTTCATATATGTATCCAAAAGCATAAACTGTACTGTGATGCATGTATAACTACCGGTTACTAATGGCACCAGTTGCTCACAATATTAAGACGTGTGTATGCTACGTCTATAAGTATACTGTGCACCGTGTGCAGTAGATATATTATATCCTGCATCTGGATGGAATATATACTCGGCACGATATATGTAAATATATCATTGGTCAATGTTGGATACGCCTAGCTGTACCTACCTGTATTTCTATAGCCATTGTGTATATAGATATTCAAGCATATGTCTTCATATAGAATGTATTATATCGACATTCACGTGTTACAGTGCTCTGACGAAAAAGTATACTGCGTACGTATTGGCCGGTAACCGGGATGATCGGTAACGTGTGTGAATCTCAACTGGGCATGTTTACACGTGAGCTTCGTTTGGAATGTAAATTGCGTAAAGGAACTTTACCGTTAGTCACCCATTTCCCTTGGACAAGTCGTACGGATTAGAGTGGCTTGGCGGTTAATGAGGATTCGTGTTGCCTAATGGTACTTGATATTGTATTTCTTGTTGGGTGAACCCTTCTTGGGTTATTACGTCACGAAAATGAATCCGCCATTAGGAATTGCGGTATTTGGTTTTCGCAGGTAGAGTCGTGCCAATATTTTTTCGCATGAATTTTAGGAATTCCTCTCGTACGATATTATGGGATTAATTTGCAATCGATGATCGTGAATATGATGTTTTATTATACAATAAAATGACTTATGATTTCTTCGGTTTCTTCATTTGATAATTTCTTATGGTTGTATCTTTTACGAAAAGAATAATTCGACACGAAATTTTCTATGTGAATTTGAGAAATGCGAAAAATTTTGGGTTCGATTACTTTTTCATTTTGGAGTGATAATTGAGAAAATGGTGTCAAAATGATTAACCTTGCAGAATGTCCCCTGAACTCCACTTTGGGAAGGAAGCTCTAAAAATCATGTGATTTACAATTTTCGATTACATTCTACTCGCATGGTAAAGAAGAGATTTCCTGTCCCCTTAAGTACCGTGTACAGTTATTACGTGGAGAACGGGGTCCACTAAAAATACTGATACTAATGGCGGCATCTACATACAGGGTGTTCCGAAATTACCTGACCCGGTGGATATGGCGGTGTTCGGGAGGCTTCACTGATCACGAAAATGACCTTCGTTTTGTCTGGAAGGTCTTAGTTTTTAAATGGGAGCAAGTCAAAGTTGACCAATCAGAGCGAAGCATCAACAGAAACGTAGGCACCTACGAACTCTGAGTTTTCTTCCCTTGCTTTTGTTTCTCGGTGGCTATGGTCAGACAGAAGTCAGGCGAAGCCATGCCTATTAGATATCACTCGCTGAAACATTCACGCACTAACTGAACACTGCAATATCATATGATAATGTAGGAAATATTAAGATCTATGGCAATAGGTAAATCTGAAATCTGTCACCTAGAAGTATTATGTAATTTGATGTAGACAATAAAAACGTGCCAGAATAAATCGTGGAAAAACTCCTGGGAAAAAAGACCAGTAAAAGTATCAATAAAAGTCCTGGAAAAAGTACGGAAAAAAATCCTAGAAAAATTACCGAAAAAAGTACCAGTAAAAATCACGCAAAAGGCCCGGAAAAAATCCCGGGAAAAGTCCTGGAGAAAGTACGGAAAAAGTAACGAAGAAATTAAGGGCGAGAAACAGCAGAACGCCTTTGATATGAACGAAGGACATTTGCACCTCGAGGACGAGGCGAAGAGCTCTTTCCAGATTCAGTAAAACATACAGAACGGGTAGATATGCAGAAGGAAGAGCGAGAGAATGTACGGAAAAAAGTACCAGACGAAATCCCGGGAAAAGTACCGAATAAAGTACCGGAAAGAGTCCCGCAAAAAGTCCCGGAGAAAGTACCGGATAAGGTAACGGGAAAAGTCTCGGAGAAAATCCCGGGAAAAGTACCGGATAAAGTACAGGAAAGAGTCCCGCAAAAAGTCCCGGGGAATGTACCGGACAAAGTACCGGAAAAAACCCCGGAAAAATTAAGAGAGAGGATTGCAAAATTAAAACACAAAATTAATCTGAGTATGATATTATTGGTGCATTAAGGAAATAGAGCGACGCAGATCATTCATA